>JACVBY030000377.1:0-105250 GCA_017589505.3 Metroxylon sagu
CAACATTACAGCAACCAATGCCATGGTAGGCCGATCTTTTTGACAGTCGTACGTGCACTGTACCAAACTGGATCCACCAAATCCATTGCTCCGTTTTCATTCCATGGTTTCCAAACCTATAAGGATGCCCTTGGAAGGCTGCATAGGATTGAAACGGCATGGCACCGCTAATTGCATGAAATTGAGAAATTCAGAAATACTGTTGGTATGGTAATTTCACATTTTTTGACATGCGATGGTGATTAAACAATGGAACTCATAATTTACCAATTCAACTTTCGTCCATTCCAACATGAGATTAGATTGTAAATACAATCCAATCCAACGTTCCAAACGTATCTTAAAAGCACTGAATTTTTCAATCAAAACAACTGAGGGCAAGCTTAAGAGGTATTTCATGGGGAAACCAATGAGTGTGAAAATGAATCATAAATAGACATAAAAATGCTATCAGGTAAATAATCAATTCTGTATGAATAATCATGATATAAATAATGACCATATTCAACCATAAATAATCATAATATATAATAGTCACAATTATTTAACAATAAATAATTATACAATAATCATAACATACATTTTTCAACCTAATCAATATTCATATCCCTATATTCAATACTGAGTAGGACCATTATATAAAATATCATTAAAATCATCTTAATAAATAGTCATTTGCAGCACAATCCATCATGATTAGTTTGTAATGATTAGATTCAACATCCTTAATTGTACATAAATAAAGTTATATTATCTTCTTAGCTTTCAACTAGCCATGTTTACATTTCTTAATGACAAGATAATCGTTACATTTTCAGCTCATGACAAAGCATTCAATGGCATGCCACATTTCCAGCATGGAATGAGTCAATCTATAGTATGCCATATTTTAGCTCATGGCGAAGCAAGCAATATTGTGCTATATTCTACATTGTGATGAAACAACTAATAGGGTGTCACATTTCTAGTCTAGCCAGGGTAATTTATAGTACCATGCTTCAGCCATGGTGGCAATCACATTAACAAAGTTAAGACCACAACTTCTTGTTCAACAATTTCAAATATATATTTTTTAAGTTAATTAATTTTTACTTTTAAGTGTAATTTATTTTTACATTCACACATAATCAAATAAGCAGATCAAACCATATTTGTCATATTAAAGTATGATTTATTTCTACATCCACATATAATCAAGTAAAATAATTATAATCATACAATGTAAAGCAAATTCATATCATACTTATAATATTAAGATATCAAATACCATCAATGTCTATGCATACACATGCTCATTGGCACTATCATACATGTGGCATAGCAAAACATATAATCAAGCAGCGTGGGAGATTCTTATATATACAGAACCAAAGTTTGATATGCTGCCTTCTTTCGCATGGTGCAGTCAATTAAATTAAAATCAATTTTTATCATATAATAAGATCATAAAAATAATCTCCTTGCTAATTTAAATAATTAATTACTAATTGGCTAAATTTCTAAATTTTGAAATCTAGCTCTTCACCCCCTAACTCTAACATATTTATTTCATAATATGATCTAATAATTAAATAAAATAAAATAGAAGACCATAACGCTATCTCGGTTAGTGGGTCCAGAAAACCCTACATTAATCGGCTCCGATTATAGATTGATGTTCACCTATACATTATTATTCAACTATAGATTAGAAAACGATTCAAGAAGAAAAAATATCAGCGATGTGGGTGGTAGACTGCAGTGTCCTAGCGGCGCACTTCTTGTAATTAGGCTACAGGAATCCAAGGCCACCATTTGCAAATGTGTAGCAATTGAGATGGGCCGTGGCCCACTATGCTAGATAAGACGGAAAGAGAAAGAGGAGAGAGAAAAAATTCTCGTGTTCGTTTGAAATAGAAAGGGGGCGGATCGAAGTCTTGCCCATCGGACAGGCTGGCGGTGAACCGGCGGGGCAAGGCCGTGTCAGTTTTAGCAGTGACTCGGCTACTGGAACGGGGCTGGAGCAGGGAAAACTAGCGTGTACTGCAAGAAGAGTAGAAAGAAAATCAAAAAAAAAAAAAAAAAAGAGAGAGATGGTTACCGTTGACCAACCAAGTCATCTGGTGCTGCCTTTTATGTTCGCTGACAGGCTCAACGACGTCAATAGAGGACGGTGCAATGGAGAGAGGGAAGATAAGAGGAGAAAATAGTGAAGAAAAATGGCTTCTTCCAACGCCAATCAGCACGTATGACAATGAGAGACACGGTCAACCGAAGACCGATGACGAAGATGGGACTGCGTCCAAGGCAAGGAAAGAAAATACCATGGTTGACGTAGGAAAAAAAAAAAAAAAAAAGGAAAAAGAGAATTAATGGGAAGAGATCCACGTTCCAGGTATTCAAAATTTTCTTTCATCACCTAACCTTTGAAATTTAAGTTCTATTTGAAGTAGCTGCTAAGAACAGTCAACAGCAATTATTCATCGTAAGCTTACCCTTCCCATCTAACAATTATCCTAAGATAAAAATTATTTTTCTTTTTTATTTTCTAGCTCGAATTAATGTTATAATCTAACTCGGTCAGCTTTTCTTAGCAGCTGTTCTTATAATATTCAAAAAATATTTTCACATCGAATTGGAAAGAAATGTTTGAAGTGCTTCTAACTCAAGTTCACATATTGCCAATTAATTTTTATTCAAGATTTTAGAATTATATAGTTTCACTAATGAGTTATTTGGATATGGGCTCGAATAGAAAAAACTAATTTGTACTTCAAGAAGAGTAGGAAGAAAATGGAAAAAACATCAGCAGAGGATGGTGTAATGAAGAAACATAGGAGATGGAGGAGAAAATAGTGGAAAAAATTGGCTTTCTCACGATGCCATCACGTACGGCAATAAGTGACGGTCAACTAAAGACCGATGATGAAGATGGGATGCTCGACGGTGCCCAGTAATTCAAGGCAAGGAAAGAAAAATGCCATGGTTGACGTAGGAAAATAATTAAAGGAAAAAGAGATTTAATAGGGAGGGATTCATGTTCTAGAGATTCAAAATTTTCTTCCATTATCTAACTTTTGAAATTTAGGTTTTATTTGAAGTAGCTGCTTAGAATAGTCAACGGTAATTATTTACCATGAACTATATGATCAGTCAACATAGCTTACCCTTCCCATCCAATGATTATCTTAGGATAGAAATTACTTTTTTTTATTTTCTAGCTTGAATTAATGTTATATTCTAACTCAGTCATCTCAGTCTTTCCTCTTTCCTAACAACTATCCTTGTAAACCTAAAAAATAGTTTCATATCGAATTAGAAAGAAAAGTTTGAAGTGCTTGTAACTCAAGTTCACATACTACAAATTAACGTTTACTTAAGTTTTCAGTGTTATATGGTTTCAGTCTACTAATGAGCTATTTGGGCTTGCAGATGGGATAAAACAGAAAAAGCTAGTTTAAATTGTAAGAAGAGTAGGAAGAAAATGGAAAAAACAACAGCAGAAGACGGTGCAACCAAGAAACAAGGGAGATAGAGGAGAAAATAGTGGAAAAAAAATGGCTTCCTCACAATGCCAATCACGTACAATAATGAGTGACAGGGTCAACTAAAGACCGATGATGAAGATGGGATGCTCAACGGTGTTCAGTAATTCAAGGCAAGGAAAGAAAAATACCATGGTTGACAGGAAAAAAATCAGAGGAAAAAGAGATTTAATAGGGAGGGATCCATGTTCTAGAGATCCAAAATTTTCTTCCAACAATCAACGATAATTATTCACCATGAACTATATGATCAGTATAGTTTTACATTGAATCGGAAAGAAAAATTTGAAGTACTTATAACTCAAGTTCATATGTTACCAATAAATTTTCACTCGAATTTTTAGGGTCATATGGTTTTGATCTACTAATAGATTAATTAAGCCAGCAGATGAGCTAAAATAAGAAAAACTAGTTTGTACTGCAAGAAGAGTAGGAAGAAAATGAAAAAATATGTCAACGGTGCAACAAAGAAACAAGGAAGATAGAGGAGAAAATAGTAGAGAAAAATGGCTTCCTCACAACGCCTATCAGCATGTACAACAATGAGTGACAAAGTCAACTGAAGACTAATGATGAAGATGGGATTAACTCAAGTTTACATGCTGCCAATAAACTTTCATTCGAGTGTTTAGGGTCACGTGATTTTGGTTCGCTAATGAATTAATTAAGTTAGCAGATTGGCTGAAACAAAAAAAACTAGTTTGTACTGCAAGAAGAGTAGGAAGAAAAAGGAAAAAATGTCAATAGCAGACGGTGCAACGAAGAAATAAGGGAGATAGAGGAAAATAGTGGAGAAAAATGGCTTCCTCACAACACCAATCAACATGTACGGCAATGAGTGACAGGATCAATTGAAGATAGATGATGAAGTTGGGATGCTCGACGATGCCCGATAATTCAAGGCAAGGAAAGAAAAATACTATGGTTGATGTTAGTGATTGATCTAACTAGGGAACAGCCACGGGAGAGGAAAAAATTGAAGGAAAAAGAGATTTAATAGGGAGAGATCCACGTTCTAGAGATTCAAAATTTTCTTCTACCGCCTAACCTCTGAAATTTAGGTTCTATTTAAAGTAGTTGCTTATGGTTAGAACAGTCAATAGTAATTATTCACCATGAACCATATGATAAGTCAACATAGCTTAGCCTTCTCATCCAACAATTATCTTAGGATAGAAATTAATTTTCTTTTCCATCTTCTAGCTTGAATTAATGTTATAACCTAACTCAGCCATCTCAGCCTTTCCTAACAATTATCCTTGTAATACTCACAAAGTAGTCCCACATCGGATGAAACAAAAAAGTTTGAAGTGTTTGTAACTCAAGTTCAAAAAAGTTTGAAGTACTTGTAACTCAAGTTTATCTGCTACCAATTAACTTCCAATCGAATTTTTAGGACCACGTAGTTTTGATCCGCTAACTGATTAATTGGATTAAAAATTTAATTATTTTTTTTATTAACCTAGCAGGTTAAGTTGACCAAGCTTTAGGTAGGTTTCATATCCTTTCATAAAGTTATGTTGCGGTTTTTTGGCCTTGCTGCACTCCCCACAATTACCACACTTCTTATGGATCCCTCTAATTTGTTTTAAGGAAACAAGAGAGTGCCTCAAGAATTTAGTTAGCAGAGAGAAATTACACGAGATGCATAAGAAAAGAACAGGAACAAAAACAACATAAAAGGAGCCATTAAAATGACAAACATGTTCAAGTACATATATAAGTATGTATTAAGCAAAACACGAGAGACAATCAAGCATTTCATACAAATGAAAAAGTACAACAGACTGAGAAAGGGAGGGGGGGGAAAAAAAAAAGTTTCCGTACTACTTGCACCCGTTAGCAGGCTGCACCTTAACAAGTCTCCTACAGCAGAATGGAAGTTTCCTCTACCCATCCCACCGTATCACGAAGCTTTTATGTGAATGCGTTATCTGTACGCAAGACCTTGATCAACATTAAAAATAAAGCTGAGACCAAACGTGCGGAGCTTCACTGGAAAATCAACACGTTCCAACACCAAGACCTTCATCTTGGAACCTTTCCTCCCAAAAGAACAATTGAGATGATCAAGTGAAGGACCGGATTGATGGATAAGATGGGTTCTCATACTATCAGTATCTTGTAACGAAAGAAATGAATTTAATATTTTATAATTGGATAAATAAGTTTTAAATCTCATCTAAAACTTATTTACTCAATGATAGCATGATCAAATATCATATCTAATATGAAAAAATTTAAAATATAAATTTTTACCTTGTCAGATTGAAATATGCAACTGAAATTTACCCTGTCGGATCACTGGATTCTGAACTAGAACCGTTCATACGTCCGACCTCTATGAATATCCATGCAGGGATGAAGACTCCTCAAATTGGATGGATCACCGGGTACTAGCGCCTTGCAGATCCTTTTGATGAAGATGGTGCAGCAAACTCTTTGTTGAATCAGCCTCCTTGTGCCCGATCTCCTTAATAGGAACTTATCACTTGTTTTTGTCCAACTAGATTTAATCTAAGGTGGAAGAATAGAAAAACAAAGACTTCTCTAAGCCTATGCAAAGTCTTATGCATGTTCATTGGCCTTTTTCTCTTTTTTTTCTTTTCCAGGCTAAAGACCTTTTATATAGACTTTCAAGAGTAACCCAAAAGTCTTTTTTCTCTATGAAGACCATTAATACTACAATTAATTCTTTCTTAACCCAAAAGTCTTTCATTATAATAGCTATTAATGCTACAATTAATTCTTTCTTAGCCAAAAAGTCTTTCATCATAATAGCTATTAATGCTATAATTAATTCTTTCTTAGCCCAAAAGTTTTCCATCATAATAGCTATTAATGCTACAATTGATTCCAAATAGTTTAAAAGTCTTCCATCATTATGAAGACTATTAATGGCAATTATTATTTTGAAATTTAAAGAGACAAAACCCTTTACATATTTTCACATTTAATGATTTTCTATCATTTCTATACATTAAATGAGAGATCGAATTTAATGTACATAAACCACTTTAGGAAGACCAAGAGTCTTGATCCACAAGCACTCTACATCCAGGGTCAAATTTAAATCCAATTGGAATGGATTTCGAGTCTGAGTTGAATCTCATTATATGAGACTCAAACTAAAGTTCCAATTGAGTCTTGGACAACTCAAATCAACCCTAAATGTATTTGGTCAAAGCTAATTAGACATCCTAAGAAGATAGAAAATAATTCGATCTGATCGAACTGGGTCAGCAATGATGCTATCAGGCCTGGTTGCTAACAGTTACCAATCCATCTTCAAAGAACTTGATCCAAAATACTAATCAGATTAATGTAAGGATCAAAGTGAGGAATTCAGCCCCTATTGCGTGTGACCCCATAGGTTCCAACCTGTCTGGTAGTGAGAATAATCCCTAATCAGCATTAGGGTTGCACCGAAACTCCTTCAGTGGGTCGAAACTATTTCGACTCAACTCATAACTTGGAATCGACGATCCTAATCGATTCCAAGTAAGCTTCTCATAATCCACCAGTGACACCTAGCAGTATGTAGTGGCTAGCCAGTAGGTTAAAAAAAAATCCAAAATGCAGTTACCGTATAGTATAATCTTTCTATCAAGAGTCCCAACACGGTGCTAGGTCAAGGATAACTCGTCAAACCCTAAGCACCGATCATATGCAATATTTATTTGACTTGAGTTCAACTTATGATTCCAATGGAAACTTCTTTCCATTATCACTTGCCATGGCTACGGGCTCATGAACTCAGTCTACTAAATAGCATAGGACTTCTCCCTATCTACTAGGGCTGATCAATTCCTCATGAATACTCCTTGCTCCTACATTATGACCACTGCAGCCAACATACATAACAAAGTCCTTGATGCCTAAGAGGATCAAGGTAATATGCAGTCAAACTGCAATGACCCTAGTGTGAGTAACCGAAGTACTATAGGTCAAGGATCACTTACACTACTACATTGCCGAGAAGTCATTAACGAGTGAGTAGTCATCCTACTGATTTCTCGTATGGTCATGCTCGGTACCGATATTAAACATCTACCAGCATTTTTGCCTTGGTATCTCATACCTCATACTAGAGACTCGTATCAAGGCGATCCATGCTCCAAACTGATCGGATCGATCACCATCCTCATGATTGATCAATTGATTGGGAGTGTTTAGGAGTTAATCTATTATGACATGTGTCTCAAATTTTCAACTCTTGAAAATACATGTCATTGTCCATCAACCCCAAGGACGATACATGACACATTAACATGTATGAAAAATGCCCAATTTTATTAATATAAATATGATCATGTACAATGAAAGTTCTGGAACAATATATAATGTGTATGCTAATAATTGGCTTTTCAGGGCACACATCTAACAAACTCCCACTTGACCTAAAGCCAATTGGCAACAACTCTAAGCCCCATCTTCTCAAGATGTGCTTTAGTCTTTTGCTGACTCAACGGCTTCGTCAGTGGGTCTGCGATGTTCTTCGCGGAGTCAACTCTTTGCACCTTGATATACTTCTTCTCAAGGTATTCGCGTATAATGTGGAACTGCCGCTCGATGTGCTTGGACTTTTGGTGAGACCTAGGCTCCTTAGCAAGAGCTATAGCGCCATTATTATCACAGTACAGTGGGATGGCATCTGATGTCATCACTCCAAGTTCTGCAACAAATTTCTTGTACCAATAGGCTTCCTTAGCAGAGTCAGATGCAGCGATGTACTCTACCTTCATGGTCGAGTCAGTGATGAAGGGTTGTTTGAAACTCTTCTAACTTGTAGCACCACCATTGCACACGAACACATGTTCAGATATTGATCATCTAGCATCTGGGTCAGACATAAAATCTGCATCCGAGTACCCCTCAATGCATAACTCAGAATCTCCTCCAAAGACCAAGAACAAATCCATAGTCCTTCTCAAGTACTTAAGGATGTTCTTCATAGCTATCCAGTGTTCTTGACCTGGATTCGACTGATATCTACTTGTGACACTCACAGCAAGTACAATATCAGGTCGTGTACATAACATGGCATACATGAGACTCCCTATTGCCAAAGCATAAGGGATCCGGCTCATGCTCTCAATCTCCTCAAGTGTGCTAGGGCACATCTTTTTGGAGAGATGAATACCATGTCTAAGGGGTAGTAAACACCTTTTGGAGTTTTCCATGCTGAACTTCTTCAGCACATTCTCTATGTACATTCTCTGTAATAGGCCAAGCATCCTATTAGGTCTATCTCTGTAGACCTTTATTCCTAGTATATAAGACACTTCACCTAGGTCTTTCATTGAGAATTCTTTAGATAATCATCTCTTGATCGAAATCAGCATAGGAATATCATTCCCAATTAGGAGTATATCATCCACATATAATACTAGGAAAGTGATAGCACTCCCACTGACCTTCTTGTATACACATGGCTCTTCCTCGTTCCTTATGAAATCAAATGTTTTGATCGCATCATTGAACCGAGTGTTCCAACTCTGAGAAGCTTGCTTTAATCCATAAATGGACTTATGCAACTTGTAGACATGGTGATTACTATCACTGGATATGAAACCTTTTGGCTGTTCCATATAGATATCTTCCTCAAGATATCCATTCAGAAAAGCCATCTTCACATTCATCTGTCATATTTCATAATCATAAAACGCTGCTATAGCAAGCAAAGTGCGAATGGACTTCAGCATGGCTACTGGCGAAAAGGTATCCTGATAGTCAACACCTTCGTGTTGACTATAACCTTTCGCTACAAGCCTTGCCTTATAGGTCCCTACCTTGCCATCTGCACCTATCTTCCTCTTGTAGATCCATTTACACCCAATAGGTACTATTCTTTCAGGTGGATCTACTAGAGTCCAGACTTGGTTTGCATGCATGGAGTCTATTTCTGACTTCATGGCACTTAACCATTTTTCGGAGTCGATATCTGACATCGCCTCGTCATAGGTCCTAGGATCAGTCAGTTGATCCTTATCTCCCATCAGGAATATCTCCTCACTTTTCCTGAACCATACCTAAGTATCTATCAGGAGGATGAGAGATTCTACCTGATTTACGAGGTGGTGGAGCAATAGTACGAACAGGATTTACTAGTTTTTCTCGATCTATAGCTGACTACTCTTCAGAGATACTCTCTTCGAGCCTTACTACCCTCCCACTACCTCCATCTTAAATAAACTCTTTCTCCAAGAAGATGGCGTGTCGGCTCACAATCACATTGTGATCCCTAGGGAAGTAAAAATAGTACCCCATAGACTCTCTGGGGTATCCTATAAAGCAAGCTTTAACAGATCGTACCTCTAACTTGTCTGCCTCCTGTTGTTTTACATAGGCAGAACATCCTCAAATTTTGAGAAAACCAAGACTTAGTTTCTTATCATGCCAAATCTCATAAGGCGTGGTAGGAACGAACTTAGAGGGAACCCGGTTCAAAATAAATAAGGCAGTCTGTAGTGCATATCCCTATAAAAATAAAGGAAGATCAGTGAAACTCATTATGGATTGGACCATATCTAATAGTGTCCTATTCCTCCTCTCGGATACCTCGTTGAGCTGAGGCATGCGAGGTGGAGTCCACTGTGAGATAATGCCGTGTTCCTTAAGATAACCTAGGAATTCTCCACTAAGGTATTCACCTCCTCGATTTGATCGAAGAACCTTGATGGGTTTTCCTGTTTGTTTCTCTACCTTTTGTCTGAACTCTTTGAACTTTTCAAAAGCTTCAGACTTGTGTTTCATTAGAAATACATATCCATACCATGACAGATCATCAGTAAAGGTAATGAAGTAAAGAAACTTCCCCTGGCCTGCACATCAAATGGGCCACACACATCAGTGGGTACCAGGGTAAGTAACTCAATGGCCCTTTCCCCATGTCCAACAAAAGGTAGTTTGGTCATTTTACCCTGAAGATATGACTCACAAACTGGTATTGAGTCTGTACTCAAAGTATGAAGGATTTCATCCTTCACTAGTTGGTTAAGTCTATCTTCACTAATATGACCTAGCCTAAGGTGCCATAGGTACTTTTGATTTAGGTCATCTCTAGGACACTTTTTACTAATGACATTCACTGACTGCTCGTTTATATCTACTTCAACATCAGCATATAGATGGTATAGACTGTTAATTAAAAAAGCTTTTGCAACTACTTTATTTCTAAAATAAATAGTACAAAAGTCTTTATTGAAATTGAATACATATCCTTCCTGTGCTAATATAGATACAGAAATTAGATTTTTGCTTACAATAGGAACATAATAACAGTCTTTTAAATCTAGTCTAAATCCTAATGGTAACCTTAAGGAAAAAGTTCCTACGCTAACAGCAGCAACACTTGCTCCATTGCCAACGTGCAGGACCATCTCTCCTCCCTTTAACCTTCTACTTTCCATGAGACCCTGCATAGTAGTGCAAATATGAGCACTAGAAATAGAGTCTAAGACCCAACTGAAAGCAGAAGATACCGTTAAGTTAGACTCAATTATGAGCATACCTTCAGAAGGTCCCTCTCCCTTGGATTTTATCAGGCTCCTCAGGTAAATAGGACAGTTCCTTTTCTAATGGCCTTCAGCATTACAGTGGAAACATTTTCCTTTGCTAACTGTAGCCTTGTTGTTGGGACCTTCCTTTTTGGGTTTATTCTTCTTCTTGTGTTTCTTTGCAGGCTTCATCCTTTTTCCTTTAGTCTTTCTCTTAGACTTTGATGCCTGCTCAACAGTAAGAACAGACCCCCTTGAACTTTTCAAGGTACCCTCAGTAATGATCAGCATATTCAACAGTTCAGGTAAGGTGTATTCAAGCTTGTTTATATTATAGTTCATAATGAATTATCCATATGAACTAGGCAGGGATTGGAGGATCAGATCCACCTGCAAATCCCTACTAATGAATATGCCCAGCTTCTCAAGCTGTTCTATGTCCTTGATCATTGCTAAATAATGATCATGGATAGACTGTCCTTCACTATCTTAGTGTTGAATAATCTTCTTGACACCTCGAATCGCGCTGTGCCACTCTGCTCACCATACAACTCTTGCAGATGAGTCAGTATTGTCTTGGCAGTTGACATATCCTCATGTTGGCTCTATAATTTGTTATTCATGGATGCCAACATGTAACACCTAACCTTTGTGTCATCGTTCTGTCACTTCTCAAGTGTTGTCCTCTGTTCAGAGGTAGGATGAGCAGTCAATGCGGGAGGATCTTGATCTAGGACATAACTAAGCTTCTTTGAGATGGAAACTATTCTCAGGTTTCTGAACCAATCCTTGAAGTTTATTTCGGTCAGACGATTTGTTTCTAGTATTCGTGCTAAGGGGTTTGAGGCAGACATTATTCAATACTGCAAAGAGTTAAGTATTCAAGTTAGATGTTGTACATGATCAATTTTTTTATATTTAGGGACTTTTAAATATAAAAGAAGACTCCCACTATTTTCACGGATCTCACACACTTTCCATGGAGATGCGAGAACCCCTATGCGACTAGGGTTCCTAGTGGGTGTTGCGGTCTGATCTAATATGAGGCATCCCTCACCTAACAGTTATTGGTATCCTTCTATACCAGATTAGTGGACAACTCTTATCTAGTACATCTTATGTACGATGCAACCCTTTGGTCTCTAAGTTATATGGGCTCACCTAACAGTTATTGCCCACACTTCTTAGTTGAGTCAAACCCACTGTTCATGCTAGATTTAGTTGTCATTAGAACTCTCACCTAATAGTTATTGGGCCCCAACCCCATCTAAAACTAGCTACATCTCATGTATAGTAGGTATGTTTGAGAAATACCGGTGCAATTGAACCACTGTAACCAGCCGAGAACAATCAACACCGATAAAACCCCACATACCTAGAACAATGGAAGACCTCAGACTCAATATGGAAATGGGGAGGTTTAGGTTCAGGTCTCGAATTGAATTGGTCAGCACAGCACATGTTTGACTAACCCGATTCCAGTTAGCCCAACTCTTGCCTGACTTGATTAAGGAGAAGTCAAACACATCTTATATTTGACTTACCTAGTTAGTATGGGTGAAGCCAGATCAACAAACAATCTTATTCACTCAAGACCATCCTACAATGGCCAGGTAAGTAAGATCGGTGGGGTCTTATTTAACTTACCTTAGACACCAATCAAAATTGGCCAGGTAAGTGAACGGAGCAATTAAGAACCATTAATCGAGACTTGTCTTAAACACTAAAGTAGTTTAGTCGAATAGAATAGACTATCTATTGAACCAAGCTCAACCGCAAAGCCAAAATTGGTCTTAACATAATCAACTCATGTTGAAATGAGTCGATTTAACCTTCTAACGATTAGAAATGATTTTGGACCCAATCTGACCTAATCAGTTTGCCCAAAATCACTCAGGATTTAACAACTAATCCTTTCGAAAAACCCTAGACTAGGCCATGTCCTTAGACCCATGTTAAATCATGTAATATTCAATTTTTAAAACTTTTAACATTGAATTCCATCATGATTTAAGTAAATTATGGTAAGAAATAATTTCTTTATCAATTAACTAGGTGTCATAAGATGTTTGACAGATTTTTTTTAATTCTGGTAGTTTTAAACATAATACTTATATTATCATAACTTACTAGAAAATTAATCTATATCAACATATGTTTTATTTCATAAATCAAGATAAAAGAATCTGATATGATCATACAGTATTCATCCAACCAGGCTCTGATACCACTTCTAAAGGACCGGATTGATGGATAAGATGGGTTCTCATACTATCAGTATCTTGTAGCGGAAGAAATGAATTTAATATTTTATAATTGGGTAAATAAGTTTTAAATCTCATCTAAAACTTATTTACTCAGTGATAGCATGATCAAAGATCATATCTAATATGAAAAAATTTAAAATATAAATTTTTACCTTGTCAGATTGAAATATGCAACTGAAATTTACCCTGTCGGATCATTGGATTTCGAACTAGAGCCGTTTACACGTCCGGCCTCTATGAATATCCACGCAGGGATGAAGACTCCTCAAATTGGATGGATCATCGGGTGCTAGTGCCTTGCAGATCCTTTTGATGAAGATGGTGCAGCAAACTCTTTGCTGAATCAGCCTTCTTATGCCTGATCTCTTTAACAGGAACTTATCACTTGTTTTTGCCCAACTAGATTTAATCTAAGGTGGAAGAATAGAAAAACAAAGACTTCTCTAAGCCTATGCAAAGCCTTATGTATGTTCATTGGCCTTTTTCTCTTTTTTTTCTTTTTCAGGCTAAGGACCCTTTATATAGACTTTCAAGAGTAACCCAAAAGTCTTTTCTCTCTATGAAGGCCATTAATGCTACAATTAATTCTTTCTTAGCCCAAAAGTCTTCCATCATAATAGCTATTAATGCTACAATTAATTCTTTCTTAGCCAAAAAGTCTTTCATCATAATAACTATTAATGCTACAATTAATTCTTTCTTAGCACAAAAGTCTTCAATCATAATAGCTATTAATGCTACAATTAATTGCAAATAGTTTAAAAGTCTTCCATCATTTTGAAGACTATTAATGACAATTATTATTTTAGAATTTAAAGAGACAAAACCCTTTACATATTTCCACATTTAATGATTTTCTATCATTTCTATACATTAAATGAGAGATTGAATTTAATATACATAAACCACTTTAGAAAGACCAAGAGTCTCAATCCACAAGCACTCTACATCCAAGGTCAAATTTAAATCCAATTGGAATGGATTTCGAGTCTGAGTTGAATCTCATTAAATGAGACTCAAACTAAAGTTCCAATTGAGTCTTGGACAACTCAAATCAACCCTAAATGTATTTGGTCAAAGCTAATTAGACATCCTAAGGAGATAGAAAATAATTCGATCTGATCGAACTAGGTCAGCAGTGATGCTATCAGGCTTCATTGCTAATAGTTAGCAATCCATCTTCAAAGAACTTGATCCAAAATACTAATCAGATTAATGTAAGGATCAAAGTGAGGAATTCAGCCCCTATTGCGTGTGACCCCATAAGTTTCAACCTGTCTGGTAGTGAGAATAATCCCTAATCAGCATTAGAGTTGCACGAAACTCCTTCAGTGGATCGAAACTATTTCGACTCAACTCATAACTTGGAATCGACAATCCTAATTGATTCCAAGTGAGCTTCTCACAATCCACCAGTGACACCTAGCAGTATGTAGTGGCAAGCCAGCAGGTTAGAAAAGAACACAAAATGCAGTTACCGTGTAGTATAATCCTTCTATCAAGAGTCCCAATACGGTGCTAGGTCAAGGATAACTCGTCAAACCTTAAGCACCGGTCATATGCAATATTTATTTGACTTGAGTTCAACTTATGATTCCAATGGAAACTTCTTTCCATTATCACTTGCCGTGGCATGGGCTCATGAACTCAGTCTCCTAAATAGCATAGGACTTCTCCCTATCTACTAGGGCTGATCGATTCCTCATGAATACTCTTTACTCCTACATTACGACCACTGCAGCCAACATACATAACAAAGTCCTTGATGCTTAAGAGGATCAAGGTAATATGCAGTCAAACTGCAATGACCCTAGTGTGAGTAACCGAAGTACTATAGGTCAAGGACCACTTACACTACTACATTGCCGAGAAGTCATTAACGAGTGAGTAGTCATCCTACTAATTTCTCATATGGTCACGCTCGGTACCGATGTCAAACATCTATCAGCATTCTTGCCTTGGTATTTCATACATTATACTAGAGACTCATATCAAGGCGATCTATGCTCCAATCTGATCGGATCAATCACCATCCTCGTGATTGATCAATTGATTGGTAGTGTTTAGGAGTTAATCTATTATGACATGTGTCTCAAATTTTTAACTCTTGAAAATACATATCATTGTCCATCAACCCCAAGAACGATACATGACACATTAACATGTATGAAAAATGCCCAATTTTATTAATATAAACATGATCATGTACAATGAAAGTTTTGAAACAATATATAATGTGTATGCCAATAATTGACTTTCCAGGGCACACATCTAATACCAAGACGGTTGAGGCTGATGGTATACTTCCCTAGAGATGGATCATCAGAGCTTTTCATGGAATGCTTTTGACATTAATAGATTAGGATAATTCAAGAATTGATGCAAACCCGATCCAATTGGATCAAGTTGATTCAATTTCAAATGTTAATAGGGTTAGTTTTTTATCCTAAATACTGTAACCAATCTTCATCGGAATGATTCTCGATTTGAAAGTTTGATTACTTGGTTCTTACTTGAGAATCTATCATTCTCGGTTTTAAGGTTTGATTTATTGGGTCTAATCCGAAAACCAATTATTCTCCTTCTTTTGGAAATAAAACTCAAGACTTCAGATATATTTTATAAGTTGTCTACCATCTCTACTAAAAAAATTTTAAATATTAAATTGATCCATAAGTACTATGTATATTTATTTTATTGAATATAACAAAGGAAAAAAAAATATACTCATTAGATATTAGATATATATGAAAAAATTGATTTTATATGATTAGGTTAATTCTGAATTGATTACAAAATATGATCAGATCAATTCTAAATCGAAAACCTTAAAATCAATCTTGATTACTGCTTCTAAATTCTGGTTTAAAACTGATATAATTCAGTTTATGACTACCTCTACGGCCCTACGATCAATTCACTTGAGTTCATTGAGATGTGGGTGCTCCCATCTATTACACGTGCACCTTATAGTGCAGTTTTGGCTCTTTCAAAAAAAAAAATTAAAAAAAAAAAATAACGTTCCTTTGGTAGCATAGAGATTAAGTTTATTTAAATAATAAAAAAATCCTTTAATTAGATCATGCCATACGGCAATCAAGGCCGCTAATTCCTTGCAGCTAGGGTGCACCAGACGTGGCAAAAACAAGTATAGATGTCAGAAAAGTTTATATTTTTACAATTTAAAGGCCTTGTTTAGTTGTCTCAAACCCAATTTCTGAGAATGGATCTTAAAAAAAGAGGCTTTTCATCTTTTTTGTGGGTTTTAGCTCATCGCACCAAGATGTAAAGAGCTTCCTTTTTGATATATTTTTTTTCATTGGTCATGTTAAACGCGATAACTACGCAACATCATCAATTAAATTTTTTTTTAAAAAAAATACTCTTCGTAAAAAATTCGTGACAATCAAACAAAGGCAAAACGCCATAGCATGCTAGCAGCAAAAATTTTTTTTTTTTTTTTCGGTAAGGTTGATTACAACAGAAAATTTCAATTTTTTAAAAAAAATAAAAAAAAAATAAAAAGGGAGGAGGGGGGTGGCATGAAAAGATACGGGCATTGAGGAAGGCCGAGGGAAAAAGGCAAGCGCGAGCGGACAAAAGCCGTCGCGGGGCCAGCAAAAATCGACGGTCTCTGGCCCATCGCGTGTCAGCTGTGACGTCGCGTACGCGGCGGGGCCAATTACTGCACAGGCTCTGGTTTGATCGATTCCCTCGCGAGTTGCAGTTGGCCCCACACGTGTGGAGGAACCCGGAGAATCCAACCAAACCAATGACAAAAATACTTAGGTAACTCAAAAAAAATATATCTGAAAAATGGAACTCAGCTGGTGTGATGATGGAGATCCTTCAAGTGAATTTCTTGTCAATGGCTTCTAGGAGTTAAACATTTTATATTGTCGATCAAAGAAATTATTTGTTCCCCCGTTTTAGAGGGGAGGTGGACGTATTCTTCGAATTATAACGGGATCATGGACTGCAAGGTTCTATTAGCGAGATTGTCGGCCTATCTGTAATCTCCAAGATGATGGCATCAAAAGTTTTTGTTCCATGCTTACATCTAGGCTTCGTTTCCATCATCAAAAAAGATTTGAAGGAGACAAGGCAGCCAACGAATGGTGACTCATAGGCCCGGTGGTCGCTCAAGGATGAAAATTACCTGGTTTGAGGCTCCTAAGTGATTCGAGTTTGAAATCAAATAGAACCAAAGGACAAAGAAGGCTTCTATCGGTGAGCCATCCAAGTACGTACTCTCTGCCGTTTGGAGCCCACAAGGCTTGAATCTGCACGGTCTCGTAGTGCATCCGAGGGCGGGGATATTGTTTTGCCGCAGATTCAGCGTCAAATACGATGAGAGTTTTGTGCCATGTGCCATGCGCCCAGCTAATGGCAACTTACCATGCCACGTTCCGAATCTGGCACCTAGGTCGACAACGATACGACCGCATGTATAAGTGTATGCAAGGCGTTACGAACAATAAATATTAACAAAAATATCACATAATAAAACATTTTATTAATAATTTTATACATTCAAACTATAAACTAAAGTTCATGTAGTTTGAAAAAAAAATAAAAGAAGAAGAAGTAGAAGAAGAGAAAAGCTATGAACTAATAGCTCAATAAAAATTTTATTCATGCAGATGTGGAAGATGAGTAAATTATAAACTTAAAAAATTATAAAAAAATAAATAATATTAAAAATTATTATTAAGTTATTAATAATCTCTTATCTTTTCTTTGAGGTTGTTTGATTTGCGAACATAAGCTAAGAGGAATTAAAATCGTTAATTTTAATATCAATTGTTTTATGTTGATATAATTCCACACGCTTACTCAATATTACAATTCTCATTTTAATGCTCCCTCTCCTCTCTCTCTTCTACTACCTCCTTTAAATCATACAAACTCCCCTTTTCTTTCTCCTTGCATTCCACCCACACCAACATTCTTTCTTTGCCTCTCTCATCGAAAAAGATATTTGAAAATAATTCTTTTAAAAAGTGTATACCATAATTACACTAAAAAAAACAAAATCTCAATCAAACCTTATAAGGAAATAAAGGTCTCTTTATATATATATATATATATATATATATATATATATATATATATATATATATATATATATATATATATATATGCTTGAAGACTCTTTATATCTCAAAGATATTATATAATTTATTATTATTCTTCTTTATTTATTTAATTTTTAGATTTATTTATTTATAAAAATAAATATTAAATTGAGTATATATATAAAAAAAATTTAAAAACAAACAAATTTTGACGTTTATGAGTTTAGAACAAAATTGAAAATTTATAATGATTTACTTTCGATGAAACAAAAGATAATAATAATAACAAGATTTAATCTGATTCTAATTACAATTTTCATGCAAATCAAACAGTGAATAAGTGAAAATCCATTTGAATTTCAATAAAATTAGATTACGGGTCCGGCGGTTGCTCGTGCTTGGAGAATCCTCCAAATCTTCGCCAGACTGGTCCCCCACGGAAGCACCGTCTCCCAGAATTCGGTTCTCCTCCATTTTCTAGGAAACCGACACGGTTTACCTTACGGTCAAGTCCCCTCCATATTCTACTTAGTTAAGAGTCCTGAATGGCTTCTTATATTAGATTCCACGAAACCAGCTTAGCGTCCATTCAATCCTTTCTGTGATCTAGTCAAACTTAGGGGCTATTACTCATTCAACACCGCTTAAGAGTCACTACCCTATTCTCAAGAGGCGAGCATAAAGATGGGTGGCTAGACCTTTATGGTCTTGCACCAAAATGTCAAAAATTCTGACCCCTATCTTGCTGGTCACCAAGACTAACAAGCATCATCCCTCCTTTGCCTCTTCACTGCAGATATATTCAGTTGCATCAAAGTTTGGCCCTCAGTTCAACCCAATCATGGTTGGGAAAACAAGCTTAAACATCTGTTTCATGCTTCTTCTCATGATCAAATCGGCTTGCATGATTGAATCCTCACAAGCCGCAGACACTCTCTTGCCAACCAAACCACTCAAAGATGGGCAGACACTTATTTCCGCTAAAAAGATCTTCGAACTCGGCTTCTTTAGCTCTGGCGATTCAACCAACCGCTATCTCGGGATATGGTACCACAATCTTACGGAAAGAACTGTGGTATGGGTCGCCAATAGGAACAGCCCCATTATAGATACCTCTGGTGTACTTGAGTTTAATGCATATGGAGATCTGACAATTTTGGATGGCAGGGGGAACCCAACAATATTGGCTTCTGGTCCTAAAACAAGCAGTATGGCGGCGACCATCTTGGATTCAGGCAATTTTGTTTTGAGAGATATCAATAATTCATCGCAGGTCTTGTGGCAGAGCTTCGATTATCCTACTGATACACTTCTCCCTGGCATGAAACTTGGCCTTGAGGGTATACAAAACCGGTTGCTTACTTCATGGAAAAGTGCTAATGACCCTGGCCCCGGGGATTTCTCTCTGGGTGTTGACCCCAATGGCACGTCACAATTTTTCATCTGGCAGAAGGAACTCATACATTGGAGCAGCGGGATTTGGAATGGGCTCATGTTCAGCTCCCTTCCAGAGATGACAGTGAATGACTTCTACCGTATACTGTATGTCTCCAACGAACATAGCAGATATTTCACTTACTCTCCCATAGATGATACCATCATCTCCAGGTTCATGTTGCGTAACTCAGGGCAAGCCGAGTTTTGGGTGAACATAGGCGACGAATCGGTTTTGATCTGGTCTCGTCCGAGAGGCCCGTGCGAGCTGCATAACTCATGTGGGGCTAATGGTGTCTGCAACAATGGTATGCTGCAGTTTTGTAGATGCTTGAAGGGTTTTGAACCATGGTCTCGGGCAGATTGGAATGAAGGAGTTACAACAGGTGGGTGCATAAGGAAGACCAGCTTGCAATGTGAGGGTGGAGAAGAGCCTGACGAGTTCTTGATGATGCCCAATATGACGCTTCCTCCCTATGGGCAAAGTTTTCAAACTTCGGGGCCTGGAGAGTGCAAATTGCGCTGCTTGCAAAACTGCAACTGCACTGCATATGTCTTCTCCGTGAATTGTATCTTGTTTGGAAAGCTTGAAAATTTACGGGAAGATCGTAATGCTTCCATAGCATCTGAAATTCTTTATATCCGCCTTGCTGCTTCTGAGTTTGCATCTGGAGGTAATAAACAAACATCTGCTACTTTATATAGTAAACCCGGTTGGTTCTGAAAAGAAAGAAAGAAAGACAAATCTATTTGGCATTTAAAAGCTGTTACATAATAGTGTGCTTCTGCCCATGTAACTAGAAAGTTAGTTTCAGCAGTAGGCCTGACAAAGATGTGTCATCTCTATTCATTAGCTAAATTAGTTGATTTAATGTCCGGTTAATGATATTACAATAGAAACATGCATTGGTATGTGAAAACTTTTTTCATATCGGCGGATAGAAACTTGCTTTCTATTCCTTTTTTTTCCACCATTTTGTAACTAAATCGCACCGTCTGTTCCCCCCACCCCCCTTTTTTTTTGTGCTGCTTCTCCTGATCAGCTTTTAGCAACTAATAAGTTTTTATTTATTTATTTATTTGTTTGTTTGTTTGTTTTTCTACATTTTTCTACTAAGTGTGAATAGGCAAAGCCTAACTACTCTCACTTGGAGAATGAACTAATAACAAAATATTAATAGGAAAAAGCTTGGTGCATTCAAATGGAGGGAGCAAGAGGCAACTCCGGGTTATAATCATGATAACAGTACCTCTCGCATTACTTTTTCCATGCACCCTCATATGGTTTCTGTGGCTCAGAAGACGGCGACACAGCGGTAATTATTAACAGACATTGAAGTACCGATTACATGGCATATAAAACTTAACACTTTTTATGCATGTGTCAGAGAAAAACAAGATGCATGAGCGACCATTGCTCCGCCTCGATGCTGAAATAGCAATTAAACTTGGGGAAAGCGATGAGAAGGGCTCAGAATTCTCGTTATTCCATTTCTCTCATATAGCAGAAGCCACGGATAACTTCTCATCTGCAAATAAACTGGGAGAGGGTGGATTTGGACCTGTTTATAAGGTAAGGTTTACATATCAGGCCTTTTTTTTTCGGAAAAACAAAATTTTTCATGCATTTGATTTTTTTTCTTTTAATCTGGCTATTTACCTGCCAGCTATGGCAACAAACAATAGATCCATGGTTTCTCGATAAATTGAAGAGAAGTTTCTCACTAGGAAAAACTACATTGATACTTGCAAAACTACACATTCTCATATATTAGGTTGAAAAATTAGGAAACTATGGGAGTTGCACATTGGAATTCCATGTGGTGTTTAGCTTTTAAGATTTGATGCACCATCAAATTTCTGATGAAGAAATCCTTCTGAATTTCCCTTTCATAATTCCATATGAGCAAGTCAAATGGGAACTGCACTAATATGATTAGCACATTAGTTCTCTGCTTTCAATGAATGGCATTGAAAGGAGGATCTTGAGGAAGATTTCCAATGTCAAAGCCTAAAATAAGATTTCCTGATGCATAGACACATTTATAATTTGATGGGCTGCGTTGCATTGAAATGCATTCTATAACCTTCTCCAGGGCCAGTTGGCAGACGGGCGGGAGATCGCAGTTAAAAGACTTTCTGCACATTCTGGACAAGGTCTGCTGGAGTTTAAGAATGAAATTCTTCTTATATCGAAGCTTCAGCATAGAAATTTAGTGAGGCTTTGGGGTTGCTGCATCCAAGGAGAAGAGAAGATACTGATCTATGAATATATGCCTAACAAAAGCTTGGATTTCTTCCTCTTCAGTTCGTTATCACTAGATCTTCATCCTTCACTTTGCTTAAAAATATTTAATATTTTCTTTGTTATTTTTTGATATTAATTTTTGTTGTCTTAAATCAACTAGATCCGGCCAGAGGAGCATTATTAGACTGGTTCAAACGGTGCCACATTGTTGAAGGGATAGCTCAAGGTCTTCTTTATCTTCATGAGCACTCCAGACTGCGGGTTATCCACAGAGACCTGAAAGCCAGTAACATTCTCTTAGATTCAAACATGAATCCTAAGATTTCTGATTTTGGATTGGCAAGAATTTTTGGCTCGAATGAAACACAAGCAAATACAAACAGAGTTGTCGGCACATAGTTAAGCATAATACATTCCTACAAGCACATTATGAAACTGGTTATAAATGTTTGCAGTGAAAAGAAGTTTTATAGTTTTATTATGTCTTTCAGTGGCTATATGTCTCCTGAGTATGCTGCAGAGGGCCTTTTCTCAATCAAATCTGATGTTTTTAGCTTTGGCGTCTTGCTGCTTGAAATTGTTAGCGGAAAGAGGAACACTGGATTTTATAGATCAGAGGTCTCTATTAACCTCCTAGGATATGTAAGGAATAAAGCTAATTAGCTTCTTTTCTTTTGCTCATCTTTATGGTCCAACATTTCCACAGTTACTTGTAAGCTAATTAGTCTAATGTAAATGTATCAGGCATGGGAGTTGTGGAAGCAGGGCAAGTGCTTGGAGCTCACGGATCCATTGCTTGGTGATGAATGCCCCATGAATCAGATATCAAGATGTATCCATGTAGCACTCATGTGTGTTCAAGAAAATGCTTCAGATCGACCTGCCATGACAGATGTCATTACCATGCTTAGCAGTGAGAGTGCAGCTATACCTGATCCTAAGCAACCAGCTTTCTTCACCCTGAGAAGGACAACTGAAGCAGATATGCCATCAAATGTGGATGGGGTTCCTTCTCTGAATGATATTACCATAACAGCTCCAGATGCTCGGTAATACTAGTAAAGTCTCCAATTTGTTTGTCAGTCTGCGGATGTTGCCTACTTTAATAGAACAAAACATCAGCCTAAAATGCAAGGGAGAATGCAATCAAGCGAGGGAAGCAACAGTTTGAGCTAAACTAATGTTAAAGTTGGTGACGTTTGTTTAGATGTCGGTACCTTCCTCTTTGAGACAATTGATTTGTGGGTCTGAATAATTTAAATTAAATATGAACAAGAGTTTCTCAAAAAGGTTTGGACTGTTTCTACTGATGCACAAGTAACTACAATTTGGAGAAGAAAGTGAACTACTGTTGACAACAGTATATTCATGTGACAGGGTTAAAACTTGTTGAAAATGTGTCTTAGGTTGCAAAATTTTGACAGAATAATCGGTCAACAGATCGGATCTTTAAAATTTTTTATTTTTTGTTGTTGCATATTTCTGTTATGGCTTGATATCAGGAATCAAAGCTTAAAATCAGAAATCTGTTAGATATGATTTTGAATTAATATTTTTTTTACTTGCTGTTATGTTTCAGCTCTATATAAAGAGCAGTACAGTGAATAAAAAAGTAGTTCTGATTTTTTAGCTATACAACAACAAAACTTCTGTTATTATGTAGTTGAAATCATCCTTGCCATGTGATTTCTAAAAATTATTGATGATACATGCATGTGTGCTAGTTGTATTGCTACTGCTATATGTTCGTTTTACTTTCGAAGCTTCCAACTAAATTGTATGACCTTTAATGTTTGGGTCTGGAAACTTCACGGTAGATGGATTGCAACAGGGAAACTCATAGTCATACTTTCTATGGTTCTTACTTCATTATCATCATCGAACATTTATTTATTTTTATTTGACAGTTGCAGAATTTGAACCCAAAGAAAATCTTCTTCATCCTTGAATATGTTTTCTTTATTTGATAGTTGTAGGATTTGAACGTAAGTGCTTCTGGACCAAAGCCTAAATCTAGAATCACTTGGCCAAATCATCTGCAGCGCATCGAATTGGTCTTGTGTGATCATTTAATCTGGCATATCAGTATGATTCAATATGGTTCGAAATTCCTGGTTCACACTTCTGTCCTGTCACATGCATTTCGACCCAGAGTGATCATGAATACCCGCGACTGCATTATTTCTCCCAAGAAAACTTTATCCGATTCCTATGATGCCAATCTGTTGTGGCTTGAAATTTGCTTCTAAATATCAGCTACTAATAAAGATGGAGGTTACCTGATAGAGCAGCAAACATCATCGAGGAGATATGCAAGGGGATTGAAGATGTTCTTCAGAAGGAATCTTCAGATACTGAAATTAGTAGGCAATTATAGAGAACAGGCAGTAGAAAGAGGAAGAGATAGTCTCTATGACAAGGTATTGTCTTATTCTATTATGCATGCTTATGGCCCCTAACACCTCAATTATAATTGAGGAGTCTTTTTTCTTTTTGACTGTAAATAGGGGTGGAAGCCCTGCTCTATTAATATGAATAAAATTAAAAGAGTAGTATAGAATTTACAAAGAAGAGTTAGGAGGAGAGAGGGGAGGAAAGATTTTTTAGGAGAGGGAAACCATTCTTATGGGTTGTCTTTGATAGAAAACCTTCCAAGATTTGAAAGTGACAAAGATTTTGCATGGACTAGAGCTAGAAAAAGTCAAAATCGTTCGAAAGATTCTTGAGTTCCTTTCTTTCTAAATTGAGATAGACTTGACCCTCCAATTAGTCTACATCTGGTGTAGGTTTTAGGGTTGAGACAAAATCCTAATTCGGTTTAGACTTATTGTCAGGATGCTCGAGGTAAAAGGGAAAGGAAAAAGAAAGAGAGGAGAAGATGCTGAATTGTCTCATGTTGGACTCCACACATGGGACAAGCAGCATTAATTTGTCATTCTTTTTTGACTAAATGATCTCCAATTTGTAGCCAGTCATGAAGAACCAATCAAGCAAAGATTTTAAATTTTTTCTGAAATTTCACCTTCTATATCTCTTTATAAAAAGGCCGAGCCATGCCTCGATCAATCAAGAAGTTGTAGAGCAAACTAAAATTGGCGTTGTTTAAATAGTTTTTAGATGGAGAGGTCTTCATCATTTGTTGGAGCAACCACAGAGAAAATGGACTTCAGTTCTATCCACTGAGAGAATTAAAGCTAAATAGAGGCATAAAGAAGTTAACTCTCCATAATTAATTTCTCATCATCTAGAATGGGGAAATGGGGGCATTTGGTTTAGTGCTAGCATGAAATAAGTCGAGGAAGAGAGAGCATAAGGGAACCTCCCCAACCATGAGTCCTTTCAAAATTTGATGGAAGAGCCATCATTCAATTTGAATGAAGTACAATTGAAAAGTCTAATCTCATAAGGTTTAAAAATTTCTAGTTGTATCCTTTTAAAAATAAAAGATCTAAAAATTTTAGTATAATGAGAGTCCTGAACATTTTAAAGATAAAAGATCCGTCGGATAGCATATTTTTCTTACCGCATGTCATCATCCATTAGCTAGTTTACACATATATATATATATATATATATATATATATATATATATATATATATATATATATATTATAACTCATGCATACTCAAAAACAAAGCAAACAATGAAATGGTTTAAATGAAATAAATCTTATTTTTTATTCTTGCTTTTGGATTCAAACTTTAAGCGGGAAAAATTATGTAACAAAATTAAAAAAAAAAAAAAATCTTTACTCGGCCTAGAAACTAATCAAGAACTTCCATGACGCACGTGTCCACTATTGAACTCGCACGGCTCGCAAGACTCCTTGCTCGCTCCGCCTACATAGCTCTCGCCACCGACATATGAGGCAAGCCAAAATCTCTTTGGATGATGACAAGATGGTTTTCAAAAGAAGGGGAGGCGGAATCTGAGAGAAATTAAATTGTGGTCTTAAAATCTGTTTCTTCGGTTGTCCACAATTAACGACCTTTAATTGAATTACAAACACTCAAAAGTGGGTGGATGTCTGCAATTGCAACCATAGGTTATAATTCAACTAAAAGAATTTCCGAAATAATATTAGAATTGCAATCAGAATTGATTGCAGCTCTAAATATAAGAAATCTTATTGTAATAAGAATAATATCATATTATCATAATAACAGTAATATAATTATTATAATATTATACTATTTTCTTTCATTATAATGTATTTTTAATAATATTATAATATTATAACTCCTCCTACTGATTTGGCCTCTAACTTCGATCCACAATCTCCTTCCAAACCTGGGTTCTCAGCATATATCTTCGAAGAAGATCTGGTTCCCGGACCTTTTCCCCGCTTCCAAAGTCTGAATCCCTCCCGCTAGCTTGTTTCAAAAGGAGCTAATCTCCTCTACCTCTTGCCAGGTGCCCCAGGTCCTCTCCTACTGACTTTCACCCAGCCAACCTCCAGCCAGACAACTTTAGATCATCCACTCTTCGTCTTCTCAAAAGCACACCTTCGTAAGAAAAGTATTAAATGAAAATTTTTTGATAAATATTTAGCTTTACATTAGCTATATATTAAAAAATCTTTAAGTATTTATACAAGATAGAGACATTCAAATTATACCTACTAATCTTTTTGGATGAGATGCTGCATTGTGATATATTTTAACAAAATAATTTTAGAAATTTAAAAATACAAATAAATTCCTATATAATATATGATAACAATGGTTTACATGGTATTACTCAAGAATGAAAGTTTTTAGCAAGAACGGTCACCCCAAAGATCTTCTCTTAATTTTCTCAAAAGCTCCTTTTGTAGACCAGATCCTCGAGCAGCTTCCTCCACCATGAAATCTGATCACTTCTAATGAGATTTCCAGACAAGTACGTACCGAAGGAAATCTGATCTGCTATCTCCCTTGAAGCATTGTAATTGTGACATCATAAGCAGAATAAGACTCATGCTTGCTTGACGATGTATCGGTTTCTTTTGGGCTTCCTTCCAACGTTAATGTGGGCTGCTTGGGTATTGGAAGTGTGGCGGTTTGAGACCCTATCATTAAAACAACGGATGGCATATCGGGGCGATCGTTAGCGCGATCCTGGACGCACAGGAGTCCTATGTGTATGCATCTCAGCACCTGACAAATCGAGCATGATGATCGTATGGATGGATCGATCAATTCGACTGCTTTATCTTCGTTCCATAATTGCCATGCCTGAAAAGAACCACCTCAAAATTTCTCTATCAGAGATCTCTAAACTTAATGCAGGACCAGGGGAATCGAAGCAGTTATGCATACTTACATATCCTACAATATTTATGGAGTCCTCCATGCGGTGAAAGCTACTGTTCCTTCGGCCTATCACAACCTCTAGGATCAATATTCCAAAGCTATAAACATCGGACTTCACAGAGAAAAGACCTTCCATGGCGTACTCAGGAGACATGTAGCCACTATATGCCAATATAAACCTCATTAAGCTTGATCACCACAAGAATAATAATTTCACGAGCTTGAATTATTACAAAATTCAAGTGTACATTGCATATTAATCTATGTATATGCATGATCAGATCGGCATGTGCATATATGTATATGAGAGAGAATTATAACATGTTTGAATTTGTGGTACTCACAAAGTCCCAACCACTCGATTTGTATTTGCTTGATTTTGATCACCTCCGAAGATTCTTGCCATCCCAAAGTCAGATATTTTAGGATTCATATCTTCATCTAACAAAATATTGCTAGCTTTGAGATCACGATGAATAATCCGTAGCCTTGAATCCCGATGAAGATAAATAAGTCCTCGAGCAATTCCTTCGATGATGTTGAAGCGTGTCCTCCAACCTAGTAGAGCTTGCTTTGCAGGATCTGTTTCCCATTTAACCATTTCTTTTGTTTTAGTAAAAAAATATATATATATTTTACAGTTGCTTAGGCAAGATGATAATGGAGTTGAAAGGGCATACCAAAGAGAGAGGCATCCAAGCTTTTGTTAGGCATGTACTCGTAGACTAATATCTTTTCTTCTCCCTGAATGCAGCAGCCCAATAATTTAACCAAATTCCTGTGCTGCAACTTTGCAATTAGCATGACTTCATTCTTGAACTCCTCTAGTCCCTGCCCAGAACTCCTTGAAAGCCTCTTCACAGCTATTTTTTGCCCTCCCGGTAGCATCCCCTGTAAAGCGGTATGGCAAGTCACCATGTCAAAACATTGCAAGCATCGTGCGGTGGAATTAGAGTTCTTTTCTATCTAGGCTTAGTAAGTTGAAGCAGCCATGTGCGGCATGGATCCCACTTTTTTAGGGGACAAAAAAATGAGGAGCTCAGTGACTTGCCACCATCCTATGCCAAAACTTGAGACCCGTCCCCCAGCTGAGAAGGTGCCAACCCACTGAGATGCGTACGGCTATGTTGACTTTATTCCAGAATTACATATCATACCAAGAATAATCAGCTTAAGAATACCCTCAATTCATATTCCTAAGCTTGCAACTGATGATACATAAATTTTACCTTGTAAACATGGCCAAAACCTCCTTCTCCAAGCTTATTTGAGATACTAAAATTACTAGTAGCAGCAGATATAGACTCAAAATTAAACAAGGGAAGTTCAGTGCCATTTCCTTCCTGTCCCTCCTCCCCATGCTCGCTTGGTCCTGAGAACTCTGGTCTAACTTCTCTATTGAAATGCATACTGCGCTTTAAATCATCTCGCTTTCTACCCTTCATCAGCCATTCTGTGGCAGATCCATTAGATTAGATGTGAATTACATAATGCAGTCAATAAAATCTGAAAACAATAAAAGGAATGTAAACATCTACCTTTTATTCTTGTACTGCACCTCCACCATAAGAAAACAAAAGCACAAGTGATCAAACAGAATACCCCCAAGCTCGATGCTATGACAATTTTTTTCCATGTCTTGCTATTGATCCCTGCAAAACAAATAAATTTAGCAATAGAACTTAGTAATAAACTACTAAAGTAACCATTAGGGCGAATTGGGAAAGGAACATCAGAATTATGTCGTCATACAAGTTATTCAGCCAGAGAATCTCAAATCTATTGGTAGGATACTAAATTATCTCTTTATACACCTCTCTCAAGAAAAACAAGCTTTAACTTTGCAGGTCACCCAACACAAAGCATCAATCCGTGTTTTTTCTTTTCACCGTAGGGTGCAAAGGATGATCCGTACTTCATTATTGACTCGAAATAGGCCTTTTAATCTTCTATTAGTGCTCTGTTGCTGCTTCCAAATTATAACTTTCAAGTCAAAGACTAGTTCAAGCCTTGCTTAGGTACTTAAATTGTTTTGGACCCATGCCACTTAAGGAGGTCGCTTTGAAATATTGAAAGGATGAAGTTATTCAATAATATAATAAAGCTAAACGTAATTATAAACTTATAGTAGTTAGGGATGGCAGCAGGGTAGTTATTCAATAATATAATCTAGCATCCCTGCCCATAACGTGTGCCCTTTGGTGTACGTCATTATTAAATGGGTTCCAACAGCCCAGCTTCCTTTGTTAACATCTTACATGCCCTTTTCACGTGGCCCTTTGAGAGACTCATCAAAAAATCATTCGCGTAACTATAGCAGAGTCCTTCTGTTTTTTTTAAAATATAATAGAGATAGCTTTCCTTTATTGATGCGACTCTCCACCAACCATACCATGGGCCATCTGATTGAAAACTTTGCCATTGACCCAAAATGAAGGTCGAACTAATTTCCTATGATAGCGTTGGTGGGTTGGACCCGAAAAATCGACTGAAGTATTTCGTTCTAGTGCAATAAAAAAAATCAAAGGTTTCTGAGGGTGGATGATGTGGTAAATAAAAGAAAGTGAACGGGTATAAAGGATGGTATAAAAGGGTGAAATCTTTGAATGAATTTTTGAACGGTAAAATTGAAGACCAACATTTTAAAAAAAATATTATAAAAATATTGTAGCTGAAACCAAAACTACAATAAATAAATGGAAGAGACTCTCATTGTTTGAAATTAAAATAGATGACCGCAGTTTACTTCACCTGAATTTATGAGGCTGGCTAGGCTTAATCTCGCCGAACAAAAGCCATGGAAGCCTATTTCCTAGTTGGCTGCCGCTGGTGGCGACCGCGTAGACCAACCTATTTAGGCGGGACCTTTGACAAACATGCATCTAGCTTTATCTAAAAGACCTTTCAAGGTCCACACGATCTGAACCCACCGGCTAATTATAATATTCCTAGGTTGAGGTTCTCGAAAGAGTTTGAGGCCAAGTGTAACTCCTCCACCTAATATTCGTTCTAGACCGTTCTGGTTTGTTGGCTTCACTTTCAAGGAGTAATAACGAGAAACTTTCTAGGAAAACTGTGAACAATAACCAGGAAATATAACAAATGAGCTGAAATTTCTTGGTTTGCAACACATATAACCCCAACAAGAAGCTAGATGAAACTAAAACGAGGAAAAGTTAGACCGTGTTGTTGCTATTAGTTAACGAAAAATAAAATAAATTGTGCCTCTAAATTCAAATTAATTTACTCACCTAATTCGGAACCCGCAAGCTTGATGAAGAGATCGTTGCCTCCTTCAGAGAATTGGTGGATGTCTATCAGATCTTGCCCCCACATCATGCACCCAATGCCTGAAACGAATGCATAGGCGTCACAAGAACAGTTCTTCAAACAAGCACTCTCGCATCCTGCTTCACTTCCGACATTAACCCAATCCGAACGGTCCGGCAGTTTCACCCCTGACAACGTAAAGAACCCATCTCCACTGCTGTTTAACTGACAACCCAATGGAGTTTTTCGAACACACCCTCCTGACCAATTCCCCTTGCTCCATTCCTCAGCTGAATTTGGCTCGAACCCTCTCAGACAGCTACATATCGGCGAATCGCCTTTGCTGCACTTCCCATAGCTGCCACACTTGCCATAGATCTCACACTCGTCGGTTGGCTGCGCCCAAGCGGTTTCCCAATCTTTAGTCTCTCCGACCAGCATGGTAATATTCTCCACTCCATCCCATTGCAAGACAAACCTCAGGAGCGAGCTATTAAACTGAGCGTAAGTGTAGTACATGATTCCTTGACTCACGTCGTTAACATATTTGAATCCATAGATATAGAGAGCTCTCATCGTGGTACCTATGAAGACTTGCCCATTCCATTGCCCGGACCTCCAACGTGGCACCGTTCCTTCCCACACGAAGATCTGCGCCGATCCAAGGGGGTCGAGGCCTAGCGAATAGTTCCCGACCGAGGGGTCGTCGGGGCTCTTCCATGAAGTGAAGAGCAGTCTCCTGCCCGACCTGCGGTCAAGAGAAATACTCATGCCAGGAAGGAACGTGTCGGTTGGATGATCAAAGCTCTTCCACAGCGGCATTCTTCCACTGCCCGGCCGGATAACGAGGTTACCTGTGTCCAAAAGCTGCGCGGTGGTGTTGTTTGATGCCATCGACAGGTTGGAAGACCATATGATGCTACCTCCTCCATCGAGCACTTGCAAATTTCCATCGCTTCCGACTGTCAGCTTTCCAGATGAATTCGTTATCGGGGCTTCTCGGTTCGCAACCCAGACGACGGACTGTGTCGAGATGTTCCGATACCATATGCCGACGTAGCGGTACTTGGACTCCCCGGGACTGAAGAAGCCGAGCTCGAAGACCTCTCCCGTGGATACGAGAGTTTGCCCATCGCTGATGGATTGGCCTTGTGTCAAGGTATCAGTGGCCAGAGAAAACAATGATGGAGAGCTGGAAAATATGAGGATACAAGAGAGGATGACGCTTGGGTAGGCGCAGATAAAGGCCATTTTTGAGCTCATCAACCAGCTTGTAACCGTGCTCCAGAATTAAACGAACTAGTTGGTTGCCTTCATATTTATATATTAGGTGATGAAGGGAAAGCTTTGAGGGGTGGATTCGAGATGGTTAGGGGGTCGGTGATAGCAAGATGCCATTATTCTATTCTGTCTTGTGAAAAGCATGCCCCAAAGTAAAGGGGCATCTGCTCAACAACAACAACAAAAAAAAAAAAAAAAAAAAAAAAAAAAAGTCAAAAAGGACCGGTGAGTCGAATTAGACCAGAGCATATGTCCCAACTTACAAAAGCTTAATTAAGATCCCGGGCGCCGTTGACTGGTCAAGCCCTTGGGTGCGTGAGGTGTGAGGTTGCTCTACGCCAGGTAAATCCGCACCATGAGTTGGCGTGGGTGCGGTTCTGCCGGCTTGCGTGAGGAATCTTTAAAGCATCCATCGGATGTTCCATGGGACGAAAATGTCATGCTATGAGCTCAAGCGGTATGCGACACCGATATATGTTGCAATTAAACCTCACAACATGACTAAATTAACCTCTAGTTTGACGTGAAGTCAGTTAAGGTGGGGAAATTTGACCTTCGACAAAGTATCGCACCAGTTAACCTTCTAACTTGTATGAACTGGACCGGACTTTGTTTGTAGGGGCCTAGATTTCCCTGGATACAAGCCTTAAAAGGTTCTATTGGACCAAGGTTTCTCGAGTGCATTTGGCACGAGATTAAATTAAAAAAAAGTAAAAAGTTAAAAAAATAACAATTTTTTATGCAAATTTTAAGAATTAATTAATATTTTTTAAGACACATTGCTTCAATCTCTATTTCTCTTCTTAATAATTTTTATCTTTAATTTCCGATAACCTATCCTTTTCAAAAAAATTCTTAGAAAAAAATTAATTTCATACCAAATAATCTCAAAAGAAAAAGAATGTAGTTATAACTCTTTCACTTTCTTTGGTCAATACCAAAGGCATCTTATACATAATAGCAATAATAAAGTTTTAATTTCAAACTAATTAATATGGTACTTAGATCGAATCTTGACATGATGCTCGGAAGGCAAATCCAAATGCATACCCAACACTAGTTGGGCCCCTTCTGAGTGTCATGTGTCGTTCTTGATTTTTTATGAAGGGAGGAACCACTAGGATGAGTCTCCTCCATAATTGTTTGAGCTTGAAAGGCCTTAGACCAACACAAGAACGGGATTCATGTTGCTGATTTTACTGCAAATGTCTTGATTTAAAAAATATACATATTATACACTTACTATACAAAAATATCATCTTTCACCTGCATATACCTTGCATGCATGGCATGCCCCTATGCTGTCACTAGTCTCACAATTTAGAGCGCTAGTCTCACGATTTAGAGCGATAAAACATGTCGTTGTGAAAGGAGGAAAAGAAAAAAAAGAAAATCCTAACCATGCAAAATTATCATTTTTTGACAATTACAGACATACTGCTATCATGCTTGCAAGGAGATCCAATGCATTTTGCTTATGCATGAGATTTAATCATTTTTCCATAAGGAGACAAGAAAATCCTTACCATGGTCGATGTGGTCCAATATATTCCAAGTTTGAATAACCATCGGTCATCAAGAGTGTCTGCTAAGTCTAATGGTAATGCCACCTGTTGAGGGTATTGAATTCCACCCTCACACCACCTCGGTGGACTTCCTCTCATCTTAGCTCTTAGAAGGAAAAAATAATTACCATCAATTATGAATAAATAAACAATATATATAAGTGCTTTAATATTTGTGTTATAAATATAACCAATACTAACTGGAAATGCATGGAAATCATGTTATAACGAAGCACAACAAATGCCAAATGTGATTAAAAGATTTAATTCTCTATCTTCTCTTTGGAAGAGGACCATACAATATAGTTTTATTTCACAAAACTTCTATCTTCCTCCAAGCATAGTAATCGAAACATTTGCGGACTTGGCATTAAGACCGATGGTTGATAAGTTGGTCTCATCAAAGATTCTATCTATGGTAAAAGTAGGTCGTCCAGGCGGTGGATAATGGACAGTCTCACTTCCCAGCATCATAACAATCGATGCCATAGTTGGTCGATCATTTGGATTGTCCTGCACGCATAAGAGCCCCACATCGATGCATCTTGATACTTGCACTAGCGAACATGAATCACTAATGATCGGATCAACAAACTCCATCACTCTATCTTCATTACATAGTTTCCATGCCTATAACAACAGCAATTCTCTTCAATCAAAAAAATAAAAAAAAAAGGTACTGAGGTATTCATATTGAAACTACTTAGAGTAACAACAAATTGTAGCTAGACTTACAAATGCTAATAGGTTCATAGCCAATTCCTGGTGATGGAATGTAGTATTCTTCTTTCCACTAATAATTTCTAGCAGTAGAACTCCAAAGCTATAGACATCAGATTTTATCGAAAATAATCCTTGCATTGCATATTCGGGAGACATATAACCACTGATCATATTTCATCATAGAGCAATCAAGCATAAGTTGGATGTGACCTTAAGAGATGCAAGAATTAAGTAAAACTTTCATAATTATTTATGTAAGTAAATAAATGTTGTACTTACTATGTTCCAACTACTCGATTTGTATTTGTTTGACTATCATCATTGCCAAAGATTCTAGCCATGCCAAAATCTGAAATTTTGGGATTCATCTCTTCATCCAGCAAAATGTTGCTAGCCTTTAGGTCGCGATGAATTACTCTAAGCCTGGAATCCCTATGAAGGTAGAGAAGCCCACGAGCAACCCCTTCAATGATGTTGTACCGTATTTTCCAATCTAGTAGAACACTTTTCATTGGATCTGTCCAAAATTGTGCCTTAATTTAGTGCTTGCACTTTTGAAATGAATTACATATGATTGATATTTATCTAAGGATGTACTCACCAAAAAGAAAAGCATCCAAGCTTTTGTTAGGCATGTACTCATAGATCAGTATCTTCTCTTCTTCTTGAATGCAACAGCCCAAAAGCCTCACAAGATTTCTGTGTTGAAGTTTTGCAATGAGAATCACCTCATTCTTAAGTTCGTCGAGCCCTTGCATAGAGCTCCTAGAAAGCCTCTTCACTGCTATTTCTTGTCCTCCAGGTAGTACACCCTGCCAATAGTATCAATGAGTGTCATATGTTAATATAAGTCCTCTCCTAAAACTAGATTTGGAGACAGGTAAGCGTTAATCGATGGTTCGTAATGTCATTTACCTTGTACACAGGACCAAACCCACCTTCACCAATAAAATTAGAATCGGAGAAGTTTTTCGTAGCATCTACTACAGAATCCAAACTCCACAGTGATAATTCTGGGCGTTTTCCATCATTCCCTTCATCTCCAATCTGCTTTCCGATTGAATCTGAGTAATCCGTCGATCTTTCTTGGCTTCTGACAGAATCCAACATTCGTCTTTCTCCTGCTTTTCCTCGCTTAAACAACTCTGTTTGGAGTAATTTGACACATGGTTAGGCACTAAGCATACAAAATGGTTCACAGGATGACTCAAGTGATTTCAATGCATACCTTTCATTCTTTTCCTGCATTTCCACGACAGGAAGATGCATCCCAATGAAAGAACCACTGCCGCAATGACTATAATTATGATGAAAGTTCTATTCTTCTTCTTATCTGCAAATAAAATTTAGTTAATATGATCCAAATGAAGACTAGGGTCGGCAAAGTTATGGAAGCTGTTTCATGTGTCTCCCAGCCAGAAAATATTGGAAAAATAATAATTCTGATTAGGCCACCTGGATGAACCTTTTTCATCCACTGGTCTTATGTTATGTCATTGCCTGGTACTAATCCCTGATGTTTTTACAGAGGAAGTAGTTGTTCGTTCCTCTTGTCTTATTTTAAACTAATTTTCTCCCTGGGATTTAAAATCCTTAATGGCTTCTGTCGTCCTACTAGCTTGCTTAGTTAGCATGACAATTAGCTTGACTATTAGACTATCTATTTTTCTACCTCATGACATAACAAAAGAAACCGTAGCATGACAATTCTTCTGGTTTCCTTTTCCTCTGATATTTAATATCCTCACAGTCGCTGCTTAAGGATAGTTTAAGTTCAAAAGTAGCATCATTTCACTGTGCAAATAAAAAGAGGAGCCCATCTGCATACCTGCTCAATTTAGTAAAGCAAGAGAGGAGCTTACTTCTCCGCTTGGCCAAGCTAATTTGAGAACCGGTCGAAGATGATTATTGGCTGGGAATCCAGATGGTTGCAATGAAAAAGCTTTTGTTGATGTAAAGAATAATACCCGTGCAAATTGTTTATAATAAATATATGCGTTAATATCAACACCTACTCTTTGATCATCACGTACACCTACCCTCCCTCTGTTTGATAAGATTCAATGAGCGATAAATGGTGGTGATGCGAAACACTTTGCAAGAAGACACTCATGCGTTTGCGAAAATGCCTCAATGAAGATGTGTACATCTAGTGTTCTTGTAAAGTCTTGAATTATGTCTATACCTTGCAACAAATACCATGCAAAGAAAAAGCAGTAGTTCGAGAAATATTGACTTACCTAGTTCCGACCCAGCAAGCCGGAGATACAAGTCATATCCACCGCTCGAGAATACTTGAATGTCCAACAGATCCACCCCCCATATCAAACACCCGATCCCGGTCACGACTGCATAGGCCGTGCATGAACAATTCCTCAAGCAAGTCTCTTGACAGCCATTCATATCCGCCATGTTGACAATCCAATCCGAGATATCTGGCAACTTCATCCCTCCCAACTTCCAGAACCCATCTCCTCCCACCTCGCCACTGCTATTACCCCTCCCGCACCCTAACGGTGTCCTTCTAATGCATCCGCTCGACCAATTCCCCTTACTCCACTCCTCTCTCGATGCCGGCACGAACCCTCTCAAACAGCTGCAAATTGGTGTAGCCCCGTCAGTGCAACTCCCATACTTCCCACATTTGTTGTAAAATTCACAGTCTTTAACCGGTTGCTCCCAATACACAAACCAGTCCTTAGAACCATTGCCCCAAATCAAATGCTTGTCGACACCATCCCACGTTAGTACGTACCGATTCGAACTGTTGAAAGAGTTATAGTAGAAGTACATCTTCTGTTCTTGCTCAAAGTTGTTGAGCCTGAAGCCGTAGACATACCTGGGCACCATGTTCTGTATGCCGATGAACACCTGCTGATTCCACCGGCCGGACCTCCACCGAGGCTTCGTCCCCTCCCACATAAAGATTTGGGTCGACGCGCTTGGATCCATGCCGAGAGAGAAGTTCCCCGGGGCTGGATCGTCGACGCTTTTCCATGAGGTTAGCTTCTGGTTTACGTGGGTCCTGAGGTCCAGCCCAGCCTTCATGCCTGGCATGAACGTGTCCGTCGGGTTGTCGAAGCTTTGCCATGCAACGCTTCCAGAGTTGTTGAGGACCAAATTGCCGTCATCCGTGAGCTGCGCCGATGAATTGTTCGTTGCCAGCGAAGTGTTCGACGACCAAATGATGCTCTTAGTCCCGTCGAGGACTACGAGGTTGCCGTCTTGTCCGATGGCTAGAGATCCCGACTTGTCCGCGACCGGGATTTCTCGGTTGGCAACCCACAAGACGGCGCTGGTCGAGAAGGAGTACCAGATCCCAACGTACCGATTCGAAGACTTGCCAGGGCTAAAGAAGCCGAGGACGAAGATCTCGCCGGCAGAGATGAGCGTCTGGCCATCTTGCAAGGATTGGCCTGGTTTGAGGGTGTCTGTGGCATGGGAGAATAGAGATAGAGAGACTAATGAGATTAGAGAGGGGAGAAGAGCTAAGCTGATGCAGCTAAAACCCATCTTTAGGATCTGCTGAAGTCCTCTCTCCCTCTTTTCCTTTCCTCTTATCGGAACGGGACCAGCTGTCTACTATTTAGCTGAAGCTTTCTGCCGACGGAGGGAAATAGAAAGGGAAAGGCCTCGTGTTTTGAAAACAGTGGACTCGCTTTCTGTTCTTAATGACTAGCATACCCTTTGCAAATGTGTTTTTATTTTTTTTTTATAGAACGTGATAATATTTTTGACTCAATGGCTCCATAGGTTTTGCAGCAGAACGGAACTTAAATGCAGTACCACGTGAGCAGACTATCTAACTCTCTTTCTATATCTCTTCCATTAATCATCATGTGAGCTTAGTTGACTTAGAAAAAAAATAAGAAACATATAAAGAAACGGATGAATGATACCTAAATTTCATTCTATATAACAAGACTCTCGTGATGATGATTTCAATTCAATAGAGATCTCAATTCGTATTGTATTGAATGCTTACCATTACCAAAATTATATGTATAAAATATATGTTTATTATCTTAGCTAATATAAATCACTAAATTCTAAGATATATATATATGCATCGAGATTTTTTTATTAAATTTTTATTTTTTTTAATATTTTAAAAATTTTAATCTAAAATTAGTGCATCAACTAAGGCTTTAATATCATGGTTTTAAGCTATTCAGAAAAATTTTGAATCTTAATTTTTAAGCTTTTCAACTTTGGATCTTGCCCAGATGAACTAAAATGTAGTTTCTCTCGATCCTCGTTATTTATAAAGCGGGCCCATCCAGCTTTAAAAAGCCCTTACACTAGGATCTCCAGATTTTGGAGTTGGTCCCTTCCATTATATTTATTCGCTATTATAACAGATAGTCATCGGTTGCTTAAGCAAGGTTGGACTGCAGATTTTTCTAATAAATCATAACTATTATAATGGGCTTTAGTTGTTGTTATAGATAAAAATAATGCACTCATGAAAAATAATAATACCATTTGCTTTAATAATTTTTTTATTAAAAAAAAGTGTTGACTTACTATTACAGCGGTCTTCTCCTTCCACACCTTTTATTTTATACTATTACAGTTGTCTTTTTCTTCCACAGCTTTTACTTTGTTCTTTTAAATGGAGAAGGTGTGGACCTCTTGGACATGGAAGTTCCTGTCTCGATATCATTAAAATGAGGTCATTGAGATAGGATTAAGACGAGTAGCCGGCAATTTTGAACCAGTCCCGTTACGACTCCGTGTGAAACACGGTGGAAGGGAAACGGAAGGTGGTCACAGCTGGCCAGATCACATCTAGCCGGTGAATGGTGAGCGATGGCTCTGGAGAATTCACAAAGACCAGAGGCCCATAGAGTGCACTCCGCGTTTGACCTTACTAGGATGAGATAAAATCTATGGAAAATTATTACCAGAAGAGTATAAAATCTATTTAAGATCTTTCTTTGCTAGCACCATTTGCGCCTCAACATAACATTGGCTTTTTTTTTCTTTTCTTTTCTTTTTTTTTTTCTGGGCTGGCAAAGTAGTTTTGGTTGCTGCTGCCAGTTTGCAATAAAAATTCTTTGATGGTGAATAGAGAAACTAGGACACTCTAGATGCTTTGGGCTTTTACCTCCATTATTATTTAGTTGCAGACTCTTTCACCAATTGTCCAACTAACACGAAATATATATTTTATTATTTAAATTGAGTTTGCTTAAGTTGATTGTGTTATAATCCTTTATTATATTGATGTATTTTGCAATATATAAATATGGTTGAGGTAACATATGGTTTTTTTTATTATCAACAACTTATGGTTCCTAAGAGCTTTTGCTTTCTAGGACTCTTGTTTGTATTTGAGTGGGTTGGCCACCAAGATCCAAGTTGGATATATTCCACCAATGGCCAGGGTAATGCTCAGGTAAAAGTCCACGGCCACCATGAGCATAATCTACTGGTCAGCGTCTAAGTCCTTGTCTTTTTGGGCCATTCCAGCTGGAGATAGGCCCATGGTGGGCCACCCCAGCCGAAGGTTAGCTTCCGCCGCTGAAACTAGTCGCGCCTTTGACTGCGCACACGCGCGCGGCTGGCCGGACCTGTAACAATATAAAATCGCGAGTTTGGTATGGTATCGGTGTTTGGCTGTGCAGTTTGTTTCGCTCAAACTTGGGCTTTAAAATCCACAATGAGATCGAGAAGATGGGCCATGAGACGCACCTTGTAATGCATAGGCCTTCCGATGATTGAATTATGCATGGGAAATTTCGTTTCTTTTCGTTTATAATTATATAATACAAAAAGTTGAGCATGACTCATGTCTCCTGTTTTCTTCTTCTTTGCTGTGATACTTTATTCTTCTGCATGGCCATCAACACTTTATTCTTCGGCATCTTTTCTCTCGAAAATTCACAAGATCACGCCTCCTAAACGTGGCAGGTGTTGGATCGTTGGCTATCATATGCATCTAGAACAACTTCAACTGCAGGCCACAATTTAAATTGGGTACGTGGAGTTCCGCTTGCCAATTAACCATGCTGCCACACCTCTTAAGTTTGTTGGATCGAACCAGTTGCACAAGCGACCACCACCGCCCTTTGACTCTTATTAAAAAAAGAATGTTATTAAAAAATCCTTTGAATCTTTATTTTTATATGGAATGGGTAGATCAGCAACCTTTTTTTTTTTTTTGCGATTGTGTGGAAGGGCAATGGCCTCAAAAACGACAGAAGGGAACACCAGCACCATACGAAAATAGAATGGGAGGAATTGTTTGGAGGGGCAGGACCCCTGCTAACCAATCTGTGCACTGATTCGCTCCTCTCCTCCGGGGACATGGCTTGCAAAGAGAGAAGAAGAGGAAGTGAGGCTTTAGAATACCAAGATCTCAGTGAGGATAAATACAGGCAAATTAATGATGGTCGACGTATCGCCTCCCAACTAGATGTTGTGGGGATGCAGTGCACGAAGAGTGAGATGATCTCGAAGCTGTGTATATGACCTGGCCAAATGAATCTTGAAGCACACACCAGGTGTAGTACCTCGCACAGAGCCATCGAAATTAACCTCCTCCACTCCATAAGGAGAGGGTACCCAGGACGCAAGAGTAGGCTGACTGGTTTGGGTGATCGGAGAGCCACTGATAACCAGGGCCATCCCTGAGAAGCAGACTGTCATCTGATCCATAATGACGCTCGCCAGATATGGTGTCCACTCCCGGACGGATGTTAGACCGACATAACGCCAAGGCCAGTCCGGCGACGACCCATGGCCCCTTTGTCATCACAAAGTTCCAATCCTTTGTCAGCAACCCCTATTCCATCGACTCTGAAAGTTCCCTCAGTCATTACCCCCCACAATATATATATATATTATGACCCATTAGCGCCTCCTACTCTCCTACCAGACCGTGGGACCGTTGATCACAAAACCATGCAAACCAAGTACACCCTAAGAAGTTTCCTGTTTGTCCTTCGAGAGGGCTACTAACAAATTTGAAGGAGCCGTTCTCTTCCCACAGCTTCCGTATGTCCTATATTGAAAACAATATAACGAAAAACTTTGAACATCTGAACTTCGGCAAAGAAAGATTCCAAGATAACACCTTCTGGTGTTTTCAAGTCTTTCTTTCATACATTTTTCCTTTTTCATTAAACCGGGTCTAGTCACCTACCGTATTTTTCTACTATTTTTCTCTAAAACAACAAATCAATCCCACCTACTTAAGGTTACCATTCAAGATCTTTAGCCCATGCCCCCATGCCCTTTTGCCCTTCAATCTCACATCATTATTTTTGTTTTCATGTTCTCAGGCGTAACTAAATGGAAGGCAATCTTTTTGGACAGTATATGATAAGGTTAATAGTTTATTTGTTACCACCATTGATATCCATATTAAACTCTTTTTTTTTTTTTTTTTTTTTTGAAATATTTCAAAGTAGATCATATAAATTATTGCTTATTTCGTTTAAAATTATCCAATCTTAACTTAAAAAAGCATGGTCTCAGTTAAATCATGAAGCTCAAAATGTAATATATGCATGTATGCATATATGTCTATATGTATGTGATAAAGATTAAATAAAACATTAAACGCTAAGAATCACAAATCAGTTGGGTTACTAATTTGATTGACCGCCAAGGGTGTTTGATATTTCACAGTCTCGTTATCTTTTTTAAAGATCTTGTCGGGAAGTCAAATATGATGTTATTTTGATATAATTTTATTTGACTAGGATTCTAACAAACCAGTCTTTAAATGTTTTTGAATTGATTTGGATTTTTCAAAAAAATCACCTTCGACTGATCGTAGTCAATCTATAAAACCACATACTTCATCCGTTGTAAATTGGGTCTATTGACATCTCGTAACATCTCTTGTGGATTCATAACAAATTACACTCGTAAGAAAGGTAAATTTAAGACCGATATATTGTCATTTCTCCAAAGTCTAACCGATTCATTTGGAATGGCCGCATCATGATGGGGCTATACTGAATTCTTCCAATCGGCAAGGCCATGTAAGCAAAAAAGTCATGTAGCGCCTCATCTAGATTGGTTGAATTCAAAGCAAACCTGGCCCTTGTGGACGTTTTTGAGCTGCTGCGTTAGCGTTATTACCAGCAGGCCTAAATTGAGTCCCCTCCATTATTTTCCAACCCATCTATTAGTCTCTTTCTTGGATTCTAGGTAAGCTTTTGTCTTAACCGGTCCAGCCCATCCATCACAAAATATAGGTAATTATTAAAAATTTGCCGGCCAATGCGGAGAGAAGAAAAGGAAAACCCCATGCAGCTTCCCAGAAGCTAAACTATATAGCCTTCCTCTGAAGAACCCGACCACCACCTTTATTAAAACTCACAAGCACTTACTTGTACCTTGGTTGGCACCAATGGCGACTACTTCTAAGAATCTCTCGTACTCCTCTCCTCCTTATTTAACACCTCCTCCCTTTCCCACCTCTCCCATTCACCCAACCCGATCGATGAGCTTTGGTTCAATCTCTATGAATCAAAGACCGGCTAGCATGGCGGAGGACATGCTCGGATTCAAGGACTTCTTGCCGTTTATGGCCGAGAGGCTCGGACCCGAGGGCCTCATCGAGGAGCTCTGCAAGGGGTTCCGACTGCTTATGGACGCGAAGAGGGGTCTCATCACGCTCGAGAGTTTGAGGAGGAATGCGGCAAGGCTTGGGCTCGAGGGGCTGGCGGATGATGAGCTCTTGGAGATGCTGAGGGAGGGGGATTTGGATGGGGATGGGGCTCTGGACCAGATGGAGTTCTGCATCCTGATGTTTAAGTTGATCCCAGAGTTGATGCAGGGGTCTCAGAGGATGTTGGAAGAGGCTCTTGGGATGGGGTTAAGGTCTTTTGGGCTCTAACGTTGTTGGTTTGGGCTTCATGCACCAATGCTTAGTTGTATTCATCTGGATCACCGCCTCTCATTGAGATTATGGTTGATGCTTTTGTCTAGATGGAGATGCTAAGAAAATTAAATAAGCATGTGCTTGTAGCAAAAAAGAATGAATCCAATGTAATTTATTTTATCAGTTCTATTGTTATTTTGTTTTATAAGGTATGTATGTTGAAAAAAAAAAAAAAAAAAAGGAAAAAATTTAAATTGTTTCGCATATCTCTCCAGCAGCGTGACCTGGGTGATCATCCCTTTAAAGGAAGCGATTGCAGTTTGGAAATATATATATATATATATTTAAAAAAAGTTTTTTGTTATTTCCTCTTCTTTCTAATTATTTTAAAAAATTATTATTATTAATTTTTATTCATTCTTAATTTTTTTAAAAAATTTTTAAAAAAATTTGAATCATATTTTTAAACGATTATACTTATTATAGTAGAAGGTTTGAATAGAGCACCTTAACTCACTAACAAACTGCATGGATCAATGAAATTAATCATTAGGATAATATTATATATATATATGTCTGGATCCATATTTTATTTTTCTTAAATTTAATTTTATTACTTTAATTAATATTTATCATTTATAATATATTTTACGGATTTCTAGACCTTTACTTCCAACGATGCAGCCACTGACTTCTACCTCCAACCGGTCATCTGCTTCTAATTCATAATGGAATTTCTAATAAACAAGTTTCTGTGCCTCCCTGAAAATCCAACAAGACATGTTGGGAGTATGCGAAGGTAGAATGATATTTCTTTACAATCAAGGGTTGCGTGATACGATGAATTTTTTTTTTTTTTTTTTTTTTTTCATGAAATGTTGTGTGGTGTAATGATACACTTTTTTCAATTTTTTAGCGGGACTTTTTATATATTAATATTGATCTTCTCCTTGTCGAGGTTTGGAACTTTTTAACAGACTGCATCTTAGGGATCACATTTTTTTAAAAAAAAATTCAATTATATTACTTTATCGAAATCCTTACCTTTCCTGGTATCAGCCCTTTCTTTGAATTCTAGGGCCATTTCCGACCTCAAGCCCGCCATGTCTTTGGTCACAAAGTTTATGGCATTTACCGGTCATCAGTCCATATTCCATAATTTTTCAGAATTTCTCTATTCACAAAGAAGAATGGACCATACATTTGTCATCCTCTTAGACCAACAAAGCCAGTCCACCACTGGAAGTGGTTTGGGAGCTGCAGAAACCGAGCGGTAGAAATCACAACTCATTTCCCGTCTGCTTGTGAGCTTTCCTTCTCTTGGCGTAAGATGGAACATGATAGGGATGCATTCACTGCAAGTGACCGAGATGGGATGGACTAACAAGCTGAAGACACGGGAAGACAGAGGCATGCGACCGATCCATCTCGTGGAGAGCGGAGGGGCGAGTAGCGGATGCAGGAACCGTCAAACTCCACGGTCCACCAGGATTAAAAGTTTTTTTTTTTTTTTTTTTTTTGTTATTATTTAAGATGGTAGCATATAATCCTGTTATTTTCTCTTCTTTAAAAAAAATTATATTTTCAACGAGATCCTTCCTTTTTTTTTTTTTTTCCTCGATCCAGAGGTGGTAGCCCAGGGTGACAGCCCACCGCATGCCAGGCATGCAAAGCATCCAGTACAGTACCATTTCAAAGAAGGAGGGATAATAACTAGATGTCATACAAATGAGATTACATGTTTATCAGTTATGTAATGTTGAGCAACAAACCAAAATTCCAAAACAAATCCAAATGGGATTACATATAACAAAATATAAACTATTTACATCATGAAGCTCCCAATTACCCCTGTTGTTGTCCCTGATAATTTTGTGGCTCTGGAAAAGTATTGTAAGATTTAATGAGTTTACACTCAGTAAGTAAGTCTACTATTACATAATATAGCCAAATTAGAATTTTACCAAGTCAAATACATGTCATGCTTCAAAATTTAAAAATATTTCTTCATATTATAGAATTATGCAAATCTCATGTTCAAATAAATTGGAAGCAAATATTATGAAATAATATTTCAAAATACCATTTCAATTCCAAATCATTGTAAATCTCATTTTATACTAATGTCTCACGTCCACGTAATAAACATCCCGAGGATGTAACCTCTCTCTACGCTCCCAGTAGAGCAAGGGTGACGGAGTCAATTAGCATATAATGCTAAATCCTGTCACAGCACATCCCTAGGATGTGTGTTCTTCACATATTCCTCCTGTCGAAGTGGGTCCTGGAGACATGTAACATATAATGTCGACCGTAATGACATATAATAACACAATCACAAATAACATTTATTTGCATAACTCCAAACATATATCAATTTACTTTTCATATTTTACCAAATTTGGTAATTTCATATAATCATGTCCATAATCAATTGCATGCATAAAAATATCAATTTAATTTACCAAAATTAACAATAATCAAGTCAAATAATTCATTTGCATAAATGTGGTACCATCAATATCATTTTTCAATAAAGGCATAATTTAATAATGATTTAAAAAAATCATTATAACTAGCTTACTTACCTCACAACGCTAATCCCAAAGTGAAAATCAGCTGTATGGACCTCTGGGTACCTACAACATAATTTTTCAGATTTTTAAATTTCAATTTTAGGATGTCAAACTGACTCCTACAATTAACCCAATCTAATCCTGGGCCCAACTTGGGGCTTGAATATCTCCAAATATAGAAGCCCAAATGGGGAAATAAAAATTTTTCAACAAACTAGGATCCATACTGATCACAACCCTATTTTTCTTTTATTGGGTCGGACCCATTTTGGAGCCCAAAAATTTGGCCCAAACAGGCTAACTGGAGTGGGCCGAACCCGGCCCAGTCACAATCTTCTTCTCTTTGTTTCACCCTTGGTTCACCTGAACCAGGGGTGGCTGAGGATGGCCGGTGGCCTAGGGCCGCCGCCGGCCCTCCCCGGAGGTTGGCTGGCCACCGACGACCGGCCCCTAACTAGCCGCCGCCGACGGCCACCCCCCTCTCCTCTCTTCTTCTCTTTTTTCTTCTTCTTCCTCTTCCTCACTATGCCAGCGGCACGGCCGGCCATCGCTGGCCGGCCGGACCTCACCGGACGCCGCCCCGGCGCCGATGGGGCCCACCGGCCGGAGCCCGGGCCTGGCGAGCCGACGAGCACGCCGCCGGGCCCGGACCAACGCGGGAGCTGGTTTGCCTCCCATGATAGGGGAGGGCCGTTCGGCCCTCTCCCTCTCTCCTCTCCCCTGCCGGCAGCATGACCGGCCGGACCCCGCCGGATGTTGCCCCGGCGACCCGGCGAGTACGCCGCCGGGCCTAAACCCACAGGGGAGGGCCATCCCGCGGCCCTCCCTCCTTTTCCCTTACCGACGGCACGGCCGGCCGGATCCCACTAGATGCCGCCCCATCGCCAATGGGGGTTACCGCCCGAAAATTGGGCCCGACGAGCCTGCGGGCACGCCGCCGGGCCCGAACCAAGCGCGGGAGCCGGTTTGGCTCCCGCGTCAGGGGAGGGTCCTCCTGCAGCCCTCTCCCTCTCTCTCTACCACTCTCACTCTCACTCTCTCTCTCCACTCTCCTCGCCGGTGAGGGGGTTACCTGTCGGCGGCGAGGCGTCGGGGACGAGCGGAGGGCGACAGCGGCGACGGCAACGTGGGTAAAGGAGGGGGTGAAGGAGATGGAGGGGACTGGCACAGTCCCCTCCTCTCTCTCTTTTCTTCAGCGAGGGGAGGGCTGAGCCCTCCCTTGCGCCCATGTGCGCACCGTGGGCGCATGCGCTGGCGCACATGCAGCGCGCCACGTGTTGCGCATCCACGCCGCATATAATATTATAAAATTTTACGTGAAAGAAGGGTTTACAGATGATGGATTAGTATTTTCTAATTTTAAAATTTTTTTCAATATGGATGTCAAATCATACCCTCCATATTCCACCACTCTATTGGAAGATGCCCCCACCCCCAATATGTAGAAAGATACATCCCTTCGTCTCTCTCCATCTTATTTAGATAATTATAAAAATATTAAAATATTTTAAAATAAAATAAATTGGATTTGTTTAACATCCGTTAAATAAATGTCTACTTGTATTAGTCTATTTAGATCTTAAAGCATAACATGGATGATTGAACAATTATCCATACAAATAAATATCTCGCATTCTTTCGCACAAAAAACCTAACCCAATCCCTTGCTCTACCCTTTAGGATAAATTTTTAAGATTCTTATGAAATTTAATGTTAAAGAACAAAAATATACACCCAAAAACTATAAAGATCGGAAGCAGTTAATAACTATATCATTGAAAAGATGAAAGCTAAAAAAGATACTATTATATAATTGGCCTTGTGTTTATTAAAGGATAGTGGATCAGTACTTTAGAGATTGAGCCATCAAAATCAATCGTTAACCTCAAATAATTCCCCCACAATATTATTTGGACATTATACTCGGTCCTTCATTGAAGCCTATTATGCCTAATATAAGTATTAACAGATCAATTTCTTTTGATCAGTTTAATAGATAATTACATCATATATGTAAAGAATATCCAAAAGTAACATAGTCTTAACGAAGTGGAAGCTAAAAACAAGTCAAAAACCCAGCATTGCTAATATTGATAATAATAAGACAATTGCTTTTTCATTTCATGCCAATGTTTTTACTAACTTAAATCAAACAGAAGTAGATGGGTAATTTGAGAACTTTTTGCAAACTACCTTCAGAGATAAACATATGATCATAAATTAGCATCCTCAAATTCTAAAGTCTAAATATAAATCGCTGATCTTTGACAGTTTTGGAGCTGAATTTGATTTTACCAATGGCTTTTTTTCTACTTTACAACCTTAAAAATAAAGTTAATTTTAAGGGAATGGAATGTTAGGATTTTTTAATTTTAAGAATTTATTTAATTTAAAAGATTTTTTTAATTGAAGAGATTTAGTTAACTAAGAAAACTTTCAAAACTTTAGTATTTATTATTTTTTTAATTATTAGTAATTTATAATTTATAATTTTTTTAATTATATTATTTTTTTAAAGTATTAAGTTTACAATCATATAAATATGTAGATACCAAATGATCTTTTCAGCATGAAATAATAATATTAGTTCTTTTCTTCCTGAAGACTTACTCCTTAGAAGTTGTCATCTAGAAGCCTAGCCCCTTCAACTTATTGAATTTTATTCATTTGGTACTAGAATGAGAAAAGCCCCTTCTCAGTATTATTAAGAAGGGAGTATTTCTATGAGAAGAAAATGGAGGTGGCCTTGCGAGCTAGCTCTGCAAACGTTACAATGGATGGTGCTTAAAGCTTGCGGCAAATTGTCTACGACAAGTAGGGTGTTTCTCAGAGAACAGCGAGCCCATAAACTGGAATTGCGAAACGATAGAGCTTATCGAGGAAGCCCCTTTGATTTCGCTCTTCCTTGAGAGTTGCCAGCAGGTGGCCGCGACCAGCCGACCATCCTCTCCTCCTTGGGAATTCTCTTTACCTACTAACACGTCCATAGGGATTTCAGCGCTGGGGCTCTGCCTTTAAATTTCAAGCATGCAAGAATAGTTCTCCATAACACTTTTGGTGAGGTTGTAGCTAGCAAGAAGATGGTCAATTGTTTCTTCGGACGAGGAGCAAGCTCCAGCCGCGTTCCAACCCTTGCAAATTAAATCTTCACAAAGCTTGTACTTTAACGCTAACCACATGAGTTATCAATCTCATGAGGACCTTACATTAACTCCACCTACATTAATTACATTAAAATTACATAACCACTTTTGGTACTTCAGCAACTTTATGCAAATGCTATCTTCAATGCCATATAAAAACCAACCCCCCCAAAAAAAAAAACAGAGAGAGATCGAGAGAGAGAGAGAGAGAGAGAGAGAGAGAGAGAGAGAGAGAGAGAGTCAGTGTATATGTGAAAACAAGACAAAAAATATTAGCTTATACAAATGAACACACATTGTCATACATTAGAGTCTAGCATGCATACAAAAAATGTGATGGAATTTTCACCTTGGGTTGGATCAGTTAATACCCTGATAGCCATACCTCTTCTCTTCTTAGGCATGGTTCTAAACTTGCACAGTGCACTCCCAATTATTTCTATATGACTGATTTATCTTTGATCGATCTTTCTTCATGAGTTCAGTTTGTTACCACAACACAATGCTGCTAAACTTATCATGTACTTTTTCTGCAGGCTCTGCTAGTTCACTGTGGTCAGATGTCATCACCTGAACTTTCTAATAGCTTTGGAATGAATGTTCGACGTAGTTTTCCTTTCATAGATTCAGAGGATTATCTCAGCATATCTTGTAAAGTAACAATTATAAACCCTTGATCCTCACCAATTGTCTTCGTATTATTTACTGATACAATGGATATCTCCCAATACTCAGAAGTATCACAGAGACTCACCAAGCATGGGGAGTGTCTTGGTAGTAAATTATGAAATTTCAGTTAGATTGTGTTTAGTTGAGACATTTTAAAAATTTTTAAAATTTTAAAACGCAGCATTTCAAAATTTTAAATTATTATAAATTTTTCATTTGAATAGTTGTTCTTCAAAATAAAATTTTATCTAAAAATTATAAAGTTTTCTAAAAATATTATTTTGCAATATTTATATAAATTTATATAATGTTACATAAATAGTTTAATATTTTTATGTAAATATTAAATATTTATTCCAATAATACTCATCAAATTTATTATTTCAATATTAATATTTATTATTAATAATATTATTATATATTAATAATATTTATGAAATATTTATAAATAATATACAAATGTTTCAAATTAAATTTATATTTTTATTATAAATATTTTATTAATTAAAAATAAGTCTATTTATAAATATTTCTAAAAATATATAAATTAATCATATAATATTTATAAATATTTATTATTATAAAATATAAAATAACATTTAATTGCATAAATTATAAATTAAATATTAATTTAATTACATAATTATTTTGACTTAATAATCTTTATTAAATATATTATTGATAATATTTATATTTACTGATAATATTAGTATTTTTAATAAATAAATGACATTTATGTAATATTCATAAAATATTAATATTTTTAATAAAATAAATAATTATGTAAAAAAATTATAATATTTATGTAAATATTTTGGTATGTAAATAAAATTAAATATTTTGATTACTTGCAAGTGGTTTTTTAGAAGGAATTTATAAATGACACTTTAGATGTGGAATTTGTAAATGATCACTTTGAGGAATTTATAAATTTTATGAAATTTTAGAAATTTCTTCTTAAGAGCAGTCAAATAAGAAATTTTAACTTTAAAATTTTAAAATTTTTAATTTCAATAAAATTTTTTCTATAAATACTTCATTCAAACACTTCTTTACCGATCTTAAGTAAATGATAAAAAAAAAAAAAAAGGAGAAAAAGAAGTATTATACCGAAGGATATTATAAAAGGGCATATGATAATTATTGATGGAGAAGATAATAACGAACAAAAAATATCTAGAATTGTAGATTACTGAAGTAATTATCATAATATCCTTATGATCACCGTTGTTATCACGAATCTTTGCGACATTGCCAATAGCAAATTAGGTTTTTTAAGTAGGCATTTTTCAAAAGGCACGTAAACCTGGCAAATGTCTTTCTCTAAGCATCCATCAGCTCTAAATGAATTAATTGCACCACGTGTGACCTGTCTAATGATACAACACTTTGCTCAATTCTTCGTGATTTGACGTGCGTCGTAATCCTAGCACGTTAAATAAGTTGTCCATGTGGAACTCGAAAATATAATGGCAATGATATCAACCATGTAACCAATAACCCTTGCCATCCATCGGCAAGAGATATCACGTGCTATTGCCCCAACAAACAAGACATTCTCGGATCCGAACGTAGGTGAAGTTAAAGGTTAGACTGCTGATTTTAACATGAATGTGGATCCTCCAACCATAGCCCACCTCATCTACTTCGTCAAGCCCATGCATCAAGCCAAAATATAAGATTGCAGCCATGCTTAGATATTCTCTCATAGTCTTGAACAGTATAAATTCATAGCATTGTTGTCTCATTCTGCCCTTCTCATGAAGATGTCAGTGAACCTTAAAATGGGTACATCAAAAACTCTCCGGCATGAATTCTTTATGGTATATGTTTTGTACCGTACAATGACTGTATGATCATTATGTATGCTTGAATAATTATGATTAGATTTTAAAAAATTTTAGAAAATAGTAAAAAAAGTTGTTGATGCCCATGTTGCTGTGGGTTGTAAATGAATTATAGACCTTCGTGTATAAATTGAGATACGCTGCTGCTATCCAAGGGTGTACAGCATTTTACATCTAAAATTTGTACAGCAGAAGATCTCTTTTTAAAACTTTTACCTGTATCTTTTAATGTGCATCTCAAACACATATGGTTGCAAATTGTTCAAGGTGATGAGTTTTTTTTTTTTTTTTTTTTTTTTTTTTTTCTTTATTTAAGAGAGGGGCAGAGAAAGTAGTGGCACCTTCAAATATTTGGCTGAACTTCTTTCCGCAGCCGCACATCCTGGTCCCTCCAGCTCACCTCGTTATCTCACAACCGCGCCTTTGTCCCACCAATCGCATCAAATGTCGAACGGGGTTCTTTACATCCTCCAATCGCTGTCCAAGGGCACCCTGTTTTGGACACGCAGAATCTGACACGTGGCACCGTGTCGGATCTCCCAAGGTTTCATGATGGCCCACGCTTTGACGTCGCACCTCGCGTGTTTGGTGGCTGCGATTGCTTCCAAGTCGGAAGAGGATTTCCGCTTGATCCAAACAAATAATAATTATTATTATTTTACCTAGAAACCTGAAATTGAAATTAATGACTAATTATAACAAAATCAATATTTTTTGGTAGGGAATAATTAATAATTTTTTCAAAGCGAGATAAATTAAAGCGAATGGCAAGGAACACGTTGCCTTACCGGTTGGGGGAGAATTTACGTCTCCAACTTTGACGGATGCTGATGGTTTAAACCCTTGGATCTAAGCTGACAGACATCTTTGAAGCAATTGCGTGACACACATGGATCTAAACATATCTTTTTTCATCTCATCTCTATGAAGCCATCTTTAGATAGTAACTCATAACATATTTTGGTCTTCAAAAAGTTTTCAATAAAGTTAATCTTAGCAGAATTATTGATAGTTGTGGTGCTCTGGAACCAAAGATAACGGGATTTGTGGTTCTCCTTGATCCATAAACCCCATCATGGGATTCTTTTTTTTTTTTTTTTTTTTTTTCTTGGGTTTTTTCAATGTGTCCGGAGATACTTATCAAAATGGATAAGACCATTGGATGTCCACGTGGAGGATAAAGCTAAATTATATTCGAAAAATGGACCGACATGTGATTCTTCTATTTATTGGCATCTTGCAATAACTCAAGTCCTTCTTGGTAAAGCAAGGCCAATTAGATCTCAAATGTAATGGATTATTCATAAATAGTGCAGATTGTGGTCCATCGCAGGCGGGCTCAGGGAAGGGACAAAACCAAAGCAGCAAGTCATAAGCCAAGACCGGCCTGCAATATCTGTTCTAGAGGTTTACCGGAAGGTCAGTGGATCCAAGAAGAGGAAGAAAAGGAGGGGGGGACCCAAGGAAGACGTGGCAGGCCCTTGCGGCGTCCCACATCGAACGCTTCACGTGGGCAGCGCATGTCGGTGGGGCCGCGGATCGGATCACCGGTCATGGCATAAGCCTCGTGGCTGTGGCCGCGCCACGAGGCACCGCGCTCCCCAGCCCTGCTTTTCTCCTTATTTTTCTCAAAAATACCGATCTAAGGGGAATATTTTATTTATTTTATATTCCGAAGAAAAGAGATGCCTCTTCCGAGGTCGCCGACGGCTGGGGCCCACGAGAACGCCTGGCTCAGGTGTCCGGCTCACGTGTCGAGGCCCCGCGCATGTGGTGGAGATGTCGCCGCTTCGGACTGAGGGAATCTTGGCGCGCCACGTCAGCGTCTGGCACGGGTGACGAAAATATTCGGTGGCCCGAGGCGAGCGTGACCACGGAAGGGAAGGCGGGAGGTGACGACACGTGGAAGTTCGGCGACGGGAGCAGTTGGCTCTGGCGAGGCAAACAGACCACGAGGTTTTGTGAAGTCGGGGAAGGGAGTTGCTGAAATGACCAAATTAGCCCTACACTCGACTGCACGCTTCGCCGCCGTTGCCGGTAAAAACACCTACCGCAAAGATTATTCTGCCATTCCTGCTCGTTATCATGCTATTTTAGTTTTTATACATAATTTTATTATATATATATATATATATATATATATATATGATGGAGAAGGCTCACAGTCCAGCGCATTTATGTTAAACTCCAAGTCTTCTATATAATATACCAAAAAAAATACATTATCGTATCCTAAAATAATAATTTAAATTCTCTACTTTGAAACTAAAATACACATTTTTACTTAATTCATTTTTTATACGTTATATTCTAAAAAATAGAGAAATACACAACCATCTCATTTAAAAATTGTGACCAGATTTATTTCTTAAATTTTTTTAATGGACGCGTTGCGCATGCTAGCCTGGGGTCATTAACTTAATAATGTCACTCGTACGAACTCTTATTATTTTCGAAAGACTTCTCTAATATACGGTATTATATTTTAATACATACACATCAATGGAACATATGTAAAAAAATATATTTTTTTATTTTATTGATTAAAAAATAATAAGATTTTTGTGCAACTATAATTAGCTTTAAGTCAAAGACGTAGTTATTGTTGCGTTATTTTATATTATTTTACATTATTTTATTTTAAAAAAAATTATATTTTATATAATTTTAATTGTAAGATAGGATTATAGTGAAATAAATTAAAATTTAAAAATTTTATATTAGGTTACATTATATTTTTAATTCTTAAATTTAGGGGTGTATCATTTTAATTCTTAAGTTTTAAAAAATTATGAAATTGATTCTAAATTTTATTTTTTATTTCTATTTGATTGAAACGTTGTTTGATCTGGCGACGTCGCCAAGTTAGACCGACGTAGCATCCAACCTGTGAAGCTAACGGAAAAGAATTGTTTTGGAGGAAAAAAAATCAAATTTCACGATGTCCTCTTCCTCCCTACGAACACGTTTTAGGAAAAATATTTTAGATCTGCAGGCGGGAGGTAGCAGGGAAGCAGGGATGACAAGGGTGGATCTCGATGGGAACCCCATCTAGCCAATGACGATCTGCATGATCGGGCGGAGCTTCATCGCCCCTCCCCACATCCCCCGCCCTCCTCCTACGGCGTTGCCCCGCATCCAGCGTACCCATCGCCGTCCCCCGGCATCCACGCCCGGCCTACCTCTCCGGTAGGCGATGCCGGCCACGGAGGGTCGGTCGAGGGGATCGGGGGCGGTGCAGAGAAGCCCCACCTTCACTCCGAGGAGGAACTTCTCCCACTCCGACGACTCCGAATCCAGCTCCAGCAGCCCGGGCTCCTACCTTCTCTGTAAAAATCCACATTTTTTTCCTACCAAAATCTCCCTTTGAAGGCGCCCACAGTCCACGAGAACACCGCCTCTCTCCGATTCTCGCCCACCGCCAGCACCGAGCAAAGCCGGGCGAGTTTCTTCGCACAGTACTTAGCAATCGAGGTGAAGGAAGACCTATCGAAATCGACGGATTAGATACGAACCGAACAAGATTTTGGTTCGAGAGGAAACGCAAACAAACAAAGAGAGGGTATCCAATAGAGCGCTTGTTTTTTCTGACCCTGAGAATTAATTTACTCGCCGCACAGGAATCCACTTCTCGAACCAAAACTTTGCGGATTGATGAACCTCGGCATAGCTTCAGTTTCAGATCAATCTATCAAATTGAATAAAAGAATTAGCTTATAAAACATCAAAAATCGACTAGATATGGCAAAGAAATTAACAAAAAAGAACAAGAATGACGACTTGCTTGAGATTGAGAAGCCTTCGTAGACAGAGAGTATGGAGTCAAAGGTCTTCACAAAATAGAGAAAAGAAGAGGGCGAACTTCCATCAGGATTCCAAACAACTGTGGGAAAAGAATATATATATATATCGATATTCGTGAGAAAAATCGGGAAAGGGAGAGCAAGATCAAATTTTTCTTGAAGAAAATTCGTGAAAGAAGAAGCAAAATTAGATTTTTATAAGAGAATATTAGACGGCATTAGATTTTGAAGAGTAGAAGCGGCGGAGAGGTCGGGGCTACGAAAATCGGTACCGGCGTCAGGACGAAAGACATGGAGGGCGAAGACGCAATCACCAGGAGAGGCGACCTTGACGAGGACCCACGTGAGGAGCTCCCGGCTGTCGGCATCCATCTTCCTCACCACCGTGGTACAGTGGGCTTTGGGGTGATGACGAAAATGGATCCCGAGGAAAGGGAAGGCATCGCAAGCCGCCTGGTGGCGACCCATCGGTCTATGCGAGCGAGCCTTGACAAGTCGCTAGCGGTGTCGGCGGCGCTGGCCCGCGCCGGCCCCCGTCTTGACGAGATCCAGCAGCGCCTCACCTCCCTCGAGGCCGCCGTCCGTCCGATTCGCGCCCATCGCGACACCCTTCGCCAAGTCGGATGCCACGTCGATTCAGATTGTCCACATCGTAAGAGAGCTCCAAACGCACCTATCCTATTTTAACGGTAAAAATTAAATATAAATAAAATTTAAAATTAATTTTATAATTTTTTTAAAGTTTAAAATTGAAGTAACACTTTTTAAGCAGAGTCAAAAATGTAATTTAGCCTTTATATTAAGTAGAATAAGTTACATAAAATATAATTTTAATATAATTAAAAATAAAGATAAATATAAAATATAAATTAAGATAATAAAGTTACTAAAAATTATCAGTTTTGATATTTATAATCCACTGTTGAAGAAGAAGGAGAGATTAAGGATGTATTGTTCATAAAATTAAAATAAGTTTAATAAAATAAAAAAATATAATTAAAATATTATATAATTATAAAGTACTTATCAAATCAAAGAAAAAATTTTATAAAACAGTCAATAGCTATCTATGCTTATGTTACGAAATGTTGGATAGTTAAAAAAATACATGTATATGAGATGAATGCGGTGATAATAAGAATGCTAAAAAGAATATATGATAATAAAAAAATAAAATAAGAAATAAAATAATTCATAAAAAATATAAAAATGGCTTCAAAAGATAAATTAATAGAAGGATACTTAAATAGTTTGGTAAAGATATATTAAAAATTATAAGAAAGAAATTAATAAAAAAAATTTAAAATTTCTAAATATTATAAAATATATATATGTTTGATAATAGAGTTAAAAGAAGCTAAATAAAGAAAAAAGATTTTATGTAATTAATTTTAATTAATTTAAAATTAAAATTTTATTATTATAATATTATATTTTATAAAAAATTATTATTATTATTTTAATATTCAATGTCATAAAAGCTAGTCAAGACAGTACAAAAGTGTTTTTGAGAATTCGTTAGGATGGCGGAATCCGGATTAAGTTGCTTGGCCGTAACCGTGCTTTCAAAATTTTCTGGCAAACTAAGCGATCACACCGTCAAACTCCACGGGATTACAGGCTGTCCCGACCCCTCCAGGGTATAATAATAATTATAAATGTTGCCATAGCAACGCTACCATTTTGCGATGATATAATAATCGTAAGCGTTACAATGGTAACATAATTTTAATGCCACGATGCCAGTACGAGAGCTGTTAACAGAGGTCAGCTCACCGGGCGTGATTGGATCCGGGAGACAGGGAAGAGAGGTAGGGCTGGGGGCTATAAACCGAAGCAGGTTGCTTCCTGTTTGTGGTTTTTTACCATTCTTTCCCAATCCGGCTGGGAGGAGTTGGAATCTGGAGGACAAGAAAACACCAGACGGAGAGATCCATCCACCAAAATCTCCATCAGGAAAAGAGAGAAAGAGAGGAGAAGAGGAGAGAGAAGGTGAAAGAGGGATCGATCGAGAAGCAGGGGAGAGGGAGCAAGGAGGGAAGATGAAAGGGTGCGAGCTATGCGAGAGGGCGGCTCGGATGTACTGCGAGTCGGACCAGGCGAGCCTGTGCTGGGAGTGCGACGCCAAGGTCCACGGCGCCAACTTCCTGGTGGCCCGCCACTCCCGCTGCCTCCTGTGCCGGAGCTGCCAGGCCCCCACTCCTTGGAGGGCCTCCGGCGCCAGGCTCGGCCCCACCGTCTCCGTCTGCGAGCGCTGCTGCCTCCAAGGGAAGCAACGCCGACAGGAAGAAGACCATGACGGGGATGACGATGGTGGGTTCGGCGAAGAAAAAGATGAAGAGGAGGACGAAGAAGAAGACGATCGGATGAAGGAAGACGAGGAAGAAGAGGAGGCAGAAGAAGAAGGAGAAGGGGACGAAGAAGACGAGGAGGAGGAAGAGGAGGACGAGGATAACCAGGTGGTGCCATGGTCGCTGACTCCGCCACCGGTGGCGAGCTCCTCCAGCAGCGAGGAGTCCTCCAGCCGGATTTGCAATGGTCTCTTGAAGCGGATACGGGAGAACGCGGATCTCGCCTCGCGGGTAGCTCGTTCCCTTCCCCTTTCCTGAATCTGGCTACGAGGACCTTTTCTTTTTTTTACCCAAAAAAAAAAATCAAACGTTTATTTTCTTAATTTCTTTGTGATCTCTAAAGTGATTATTCTTTTTTTTCCTTTTTTTTTCCTGCTTCCCTGTTCTTTTGACAGATTTTTAGAAATCTATAAGAATGTAGCTTCATTGTTTTTGGTTTCCGGAATTTCTTCTCTAGTTTTCAGCATTTTTCCCCCTCATCAAGCCGGGAAAATGCGATAAACCAATGTTTCGTTTCTATTTAATTCTCTAAAAGATGGTGTTCCCTTTTCTATATTCTTAAAATTAGATCGCTTTCAAAATCACTATAAAAAAATCTATTTACTTTCGAGTTTCGATCTATATAAAACATTCTTCTCTGTTAATTTGTTCTGCAAATTGGTATTCTTTATTATTTTCTTATATATTTTATTTTCTCACATTTCTTATAAAGTTTCGGAGAAATTTATGTTCTTTTCGAAATCCGGAAATTTAATAATTTTTCTCTCAAATAATTGATAATTTTATCCAAGAAAAAAAAAAATTTCAGGGACCTAAATCTCTTGCTTCGTTCGAGCCTTCCATTTAGGGATCTCTCCTAACGGCTTCTTCGCAGGACCACGGCATCCGCTTCTCGTCTTCCCAGCCGAGCTACCTCGCGTCAGCTCCGGCCCCGGCGCCGTCGATCCCGGCTCGAGCAATCGCCGAGGACGAGGCCACCTCGTTCCCGGACTCCTCCCTCCGCCCCTCCAAGGACCGCAAGAAGGCCTTGTCCCTCCGCTCGGCTCCTTCGTCTCGAGCCGCCTCATCTCTGCCCCTCAATCCTGAGTCCACCGCCACCACCGACTCTTCCGCGGCCGCCATCCTCGATATCCGCCACTGCGGAGATCCCCGCGCCGTCGATCTCGCGCCCTCCGTCTCCCCCAGCCCTCCGATCTGAGTGAGACCTCTTTACCTTATTAATGTCATTAATTTTATCCGTTAATTCGTGGGGTTGAAATCTTAATTAAAAAACTGCAGATTGTTATGGATTCTGGGGCCTCTAGGTTTAACGGGCGTTTTAACTAACGGAAAATGTTGTGGTTGATGATGCCATAGCAACGTGACGGCGTTATTGGACTTTATTGTTGGAGATTAATGTTCTGTTTTTATTTTGTGTTTCATTTGGTGGTTCTTGGGATAATTCGTGGGGACTGTGGGTGTAGCGGTATTGGTTAGCATCTGGAGTCGGTGTCAGTTCATTCCAGTGGCTGCTGTACACGTGGCAGCCGTAGATATCATGGGCCCTCTTCCATCCCGTGGTAATTATTCTTCTGCCTTGAGGTGGACCAACTGGATCGTAACCGTACGGGATGCATAGATCTTGTTTGGTCTAACGTGCGCCCCAGGGGGGCCATGTCCTCGAGGGCTTAACGTGAGCGTAACGTGCTTCCCTCCTGGGGTGGTTGGCAGCAGCCACCTAAGAGAAAAAGGAATTTGGTTGGGTTTAGGTTATAAACTATAAAATAATACTTTTCGGCAGGAATCAGATTAGGTATCGGAGATTGTTTGTATAAAACTTGTGAAATTTGACGATGATGTTATGTACGTTACTTTTATTTAGCTTTTTCTGATGCCTTCTTGAATGATTTGGCAATTGCTTCTTTTAAGGATTTGTAAAGAGAGAATGCGGAGGAGGTGAAATTACTAAGGTGTGTGTGAAACGATCGAGTTGGTGGGAATAATTTAATCTGGTTGCAAGCCTATGGGGATCAGGGGTGGCAGGCATGATGCTTGTGATAGAAAAAGGTTGTCAGCAAGAATTGATGAAGAATATATATATATATATATATATATATATAGAGAGAGAGAGAGAGAGAGAGAGAGAGAGAGAGAGAGGGGCGGGGATCTTGATTGTGGTTGAGATGAATGGAGTCATGAATGAAGCATTGGACCACTTGTATTGACGTGATCTTGATGAGTAATGACGTATGTTTCATTGTATGTTCATAGATGTTTTATTGATTAAAGTGATCTCCTACCAAGAATTGTTGATCATTTATGAGAGGAAAGATCTGATATGCATGATAAATTACTAGTTTGTTTGCTTGAATGTAAGAATGCCATGTTTATGGAATTGCCTAGCGTTGAGGCTATGAGTTAGAGTGAAACCTAGAAAAGCAGATTCAATGAGAGGACTTACAGGGCAGCTGTAATTGATCGTTTACAGAAAGCAAAAGTTTGCAGTAGATAGAGACTGTTGTTGATGTTGTTTTGTCCTGCTATCATCATCACTGGGCAGAAATGCATAGATCTCAATAAAACTTCCATTTAATCGAGGCCTTGAACTGAAACGGAAACTATATCAAGCTAGGCATGTCCTTCAGTAACATCTTACTTCATAGAGGGCATACCAGCGGGCTCAACAGCTGAACTATAGGAAGAGCAAAACAGCCAAAAGATAATCATGCAACTGCTTGATGCAAACTTAGGCTAGCAGTACAAGTTAGTGGGATGTCTACATCATAGAAAATGAGTGTCCATTAGTGGTGTAGAGCTTGCCCGACAAAGTCTTTGTTGCTTTCAGCACTCTGTAAGGCGTGCTCTTGGTATGTCTTTCGTTTGAGGTTAAAGAGGGGGAAGTGAGGTTGACCTTAGCTGGTTGGTTACGACGAGATTTCTGACCTTGATGTCAAAGTTGATGGCAGTTAGACTTTTGGACAAGAGCTATCAGCTGGAAATTTCTGAACAGAGTAATTGATGGATGGTTCATTAAGCATATGCCTATTGTCCCCACTAAAAAGCAGGAAAGGCGGCTGAGATTCCTTTGTGGTGTTTTCCTGATACAAGGGTCCATAACTTCCCGGTTGACGCATAGGTTTCATCATTCATGTTGGTCCACATCCAGGGGCTGGTGGTCCATTTGATGTCCATCCTCCCCCTTCTTCATTGGAGCTGAGGACCTATGGTGGGTTACGCATGCATTAGGAGCAAATATGAAATTTGATATAGATAAAGGTCTAGTTGATTTAGCGAGGGAGTTGGGTTGTCTGGAACAGGATGTCTCTCATCATGGAGTTTTCATTTATATTAGATTTGATTATTAAAGTATTTTTCATATAATATAATAATGTCATGTCATGGTAGGTCAACTCGCCTGGTAATGCTCATTGCTCAGCATAGGGCTTAGTGAACGTGTGGACGGTCTGTGAGGTTAATATAGGTTCAGAGTGCATCTGAACAATTAAGTATTGGACTTTGCTGGGATTGCATCGCCTTCCTTGTTTGGTTATTACCAGTGTTAATCTCAACCCTTTTCCATCTTTTCTCTGATCTGAAGTTGATTTTTTTTTTTTTTTTGTCTTTTTTCCCCTTGTGATGCAGATTGCTGTCGTTGATGGGCCCTCCTAGATCCCCTGTAAAAACCGAGGATGGTTGCTCACTAGTTTTTTTGTTCTCTGACGCACGTCAATTCGGGAAGAACAAAAATTGGTTAGGCCCCAGATATTCATAGGTACTAACTATATCTACATGGTCACCACCGCTTTGCTTGAAAGCACTCATTTCGTAGTTGTACCAAGAGACTGCTGCGTGGGGTAAATTTTGTACATGCAACGCTTGTGTACCGGAAATAGAAATATTGACGCAATGGGAGCGTGCGTCTTATTAACGATTCTTTTTTTTTTTTTTTTTTTTTCTGTTTGGGTAAACATATATTTTCTTATCAGATTTGCCCTAACAATCGTGAGTCAGCAGACAGTCAAAACCATTGGTCATTGAGAAGGCTAATGTTGTTGCTTGTGAAATTGTGAAATTTAAATTCAATCACTCGGTCGTCCCTTAGTCAAGAGATGAGATAGAGCGTTGGAGGAAACATGTGCAACTCGAAGCGGAAAGGCATTGTAAAATTTAGGAAACAGAAGGGATCCGCGTCTTTTTCCTTTATCTCAAAATAAAAAGAGATTCTCTCTGGTCTTCGATTAGGATCACATAACTTTTTCTTATGGAACATGGACAGGTGATGGAGCTTAGACGTTCCTCATGCGCAACATGTACAAAAAGAAATAAATAAGGAACTAAATGAAGAAATACGCCTATTTGCGCCTTCTCTCTAGTTTCCCACAGGCTTGCACATTGCTGTTCCTTGAAGGATCCCCACTAGCAGCCAGCAGAATTTCCCATGTCGCCTAGTCAAAAATGGGATATTATTCCGTCCATTTGGGACAGTTCCTCAAAGGCATGATGCACATATGATAACGAAAGCAAGGAATTAGTTGTTCGTTGATCCCATCACCAAACTGGTTATCACTTTAGAGACAAAATCCAATTCTTTTTGGAAGCTATCACAATAATAGAATTGAGGGTAAATCATAAAATCTTTAATACATCTTGGAGTGAGGAAATGTACGTTGTCTTTTATTTATTTATTTTTTGATGAAATTAGGGGGAATTTCTTAAGCTTTAATTATAATGTATTAATACAAAGAATTATTTACATGATTAAGTGGAGAAAAGAAGGAAGGTAAGCAAAGTATAGATTTTTTTTTTTTTTTTGGGGCTAGAAGATACAAGATGTTTAGGTGCGGATGTTTTTACATAACAAGATGTTTAAAGAGGATGAAGTTTCTTGGAATAGTCTTAAATTCTTGTCTTTCCATATAGTCCACCATAGGGCTAGAACAAGTTGATCCCAAGCCATCCTTAACAAAGGGGTGATGAACTTTCACCGCCAAGAATCCCAAAGATGGTGTGGGTCTGAAGGTAAGAAGGTGATACAAAGAGTTGAGAGGATGTGGATTCAAAGGGAGAGAGCAACTGAGCACGATAAGAGGAGATGGAAGAGAGTCTCAATAGAGGTGGCACACATCGAGCATCTCAAGCTCATAGGCCAACCTTTCTTTACGAGTCAATCTTCAGTCTGAAGATGGTCTCTAAGAACTAGCCATACAAAGATCTTAATTTTTTTTCAATACCTAAACTTTCCACATCAATTTGTAAAAGGGTCATAAAACACCGCCTTAAATGAGGAACTTATAGAAAGATTTAATTGAGTAGTCTCCATTTTTGCTAGTTTTCGAAGGGAAATACCTTCGTCTTCAATTAGTTAGATTAGAGATTAGAGTTCTCTCTATTGATTTTATTGGAGGCTTAAAAAAGGTTTGAAGAATTTGATGTTTTAGCTTGTTGATCTTCAAAAAAAGACAATGGTACCTTTGGAATTAGTGCAATGTTCATATATTTTAAGAAATAGAGAATAAAGGAGGAAGGTATCAAGCCAAAATTTTTTCAAAATCTAATCCAGCTATCATCTCTCAATTTGCAATCAAAATCTAATCCAACGGCGATCTCCCAGTTTGGAAAAGGTTCGATTCCGAAATCCACTTAAGTTTTTAATGACACTTAGGGCTTTTGTTATAGCCTTTTTAATCCCTAAGATAAATTTCTTTTTATAATTGTAGATGAATTCAAGAAGTTCTCCAGCCCCAAAAAGCTAGGAGAGATAGCGTGCCAACCCATTTTGCTAGAAAAGATTTATTGAAAACTTCTAAATATTTAATTCCCAGGCTTCCTTCCTTGCGTTTCTTCTTTATCTTTAAAAAAATATGCTCTTCTTATAAGATTAAGCTTTCCTCTTAGCCACGCTGGTAAGGAGGACTGACATACATGTCACCGAAACTATATCGCATCGCCAAGCGTTCACCTGCCAAGCTCAGCACGATTACCAGCACCTTATCTGGTAATTTATTTGTACAGAAGACCAATAACCTCCAAATTTTCCGATATATCTTTGTAATGATCCTCCACCAATGATGTTGCTCCGAATTAACGAACGCGGAACGGTTCAAACCACCCTGGACCTACCCCAATAAAACAAAGAAGTAAGTAACCCAAGGCACAGACGTCCGGCAAGTCTGGTCTGATTCTTGATATTTCCTCCCTTAGACTCTTCATGACTTATAGACAAAAGATAGGTCAATATCAAGCCAGTTGGGGAGGATTGGATCAACAAAAATCAGAGTTAGCTTCCACGTCCTCATTTAAAGCACTGCTGGATATTGACATCCTATCCAGTATGATAGTTGACAACTTGTTTGCTGCCAAATGATAGCAGTGCAGTCTGATGACCATGCCAATATATAATTGATCGACAAGTTTAATAAAAAAAAATTAAAAAAAGAGATAAAAACGCTTAACCCAGAAGTTGAGACATTTTTACGTTTTACAAGTGCGTCCATTGCCAGAAAAGACAATTGAATTTATGCTAGACTTCTGGGTGCCTATCGTTGAGTCAAGTAAGATCGATGGGTTTACCACATAACTGCCCCAATTCTTCTCCTAAAAGTTGCAAAAGATCTGCTTTAGTCCTTCTATATATCCACGACCTGGTTTCCACATCCCAATCAAACCTTGCTGGCCCACTGCAAAAATAAAGAAGCACAATCTTCTAGCATCAAGCACGAGAAAAGGAAATTGAGGAAGTATAGGCAAATGAAGACAAGAATGAAGAAAAGGGAAAGGTACATATAAATAATCCTGAGTGTTCCTGTCTAGAATGAAAAATATTTCATACAGAATGTTGTGGAAAATCTTCGCTGCAATTTTCATGCAGGAAATAGCATTGTAGAAAATGAATTCATTTTTTTTTTCTTTCTTCTTTTGCCATACAAAACAAAATAATCTGCAGAACTCCTCAGCAAACACTCTGCTATAGATGAAAGTCCATGCATTTTCTCCCTTTGGTCTTTTCCACCTTCATATATATCATCTAGCATAGATATAAATCTACAATAAGCTTCTTTTTATGTATCATGGTGAAAGATGAGGAGAAACCCAACATAACAGACTTCAAAGGCCAAAAGTCAAGACTCTGTGTAGATGCACTTATGCAAGTTTCCTATTGATATTCACTTTCATTGACATGGAATCTGTTTAAGATGTTGACCTTAGGAGCAGTATTGCAACAAAAGGACAAGCTGTAACATCATAATAGCTGCACAATGAACAATTTCGAGAAGTGCACAAAGATGATGAAAGATCAGAAGCATAAAACAAGACTTTCATGCCATATCAAATCTGAAAACAAGCCTGTAATTTCCATGCATCTTGCATGTCCAGGATGACAGAACAAACAATATGCAATGCACATAATTTGTGCACGCGTTCATGCTTTATTTTAGGAATATCTAATGCACCTATTCTAAACCAACCTATGAAAGTTCATCTATCCATGTTGCACATTAATTTATGTGGCCTCTATGAAACCTATTACCAACAGACATTTAGGTGGCTTTAAGAAGAAATTTACCAGATCCAGCAGCTGATAGAGTATCATCCATATAATACAAAATACAAAACTATGCTGGACCATAATAGAGGAAAAAGAACTGTCTTATATCAAACCAAGTCACCACAACATCAAAAAACCAAAACAAATGGTAACAACCATATAAGATGCATGAAAAGTTGACATACACCCACATTTGTGCAGTCATACATGAGCACTAACACATAAACAGACCTTGCAGTTAAAAAGTAAAGGATCATAGTTACAATATTTAAAACATGAAACAGGAATAGATTCGAAACAGAAATAAGTCACAAAGTAATGGATTTTGTTTTAGTGAAATTGAGGCATGTGATTACATTACTGTAAATTGGTTTCATCCATTTCATTTCATGACAAAAAACAGATCAAAAATATTATTAAAATAAATGGAAGGTACAAACTAAACAGAAATCCCAAGTGATACATATAAGAAAGAGCCTGATGCGGGCTAATATATGTCTAGGTTTAAAATGGGAGAGGATGCCTGTACCCACTTTGATGAGAATCAAAGCATAATCCTTAAACTCCTGAGTTTCTTAAGGCCCCAAAGAAAACAATAAACATGGCCAATCTTTGAACACAGCAACTTTTATTCTATGATTCCTCCATTTCTCTCTCCAAGTCCTTGGTAGCTCTTCTACCATGGCTAGGAAAAGATACTTCCTAGGCACACTTGCTTCACAGCATTTCTAAAAGAGCGCCAACGTCTTGATCTATAGTTTCAATCATTTTGAATATTCTTTGTCATTATGTCACTGAAAATAGAATGAGACTATGCGAAAACATTAATTGCATAGCACATCAAAAATCTCTTAAACAAATCACCCATGTACATGAGCTATGCCAACAATAAAACAGATGACGATTTTGTGCATCCCTATTCTCCCCAAAATAGCACACATATTCATCAAGGATAAACATCTTATTTTGGAATTTGCTCAACTAAAAACTTGCCAAATGCAATATGAAGGGAAAGGGGAAAAACTCTAAGTCTGTGCCCTTGGAGATTACAATGCCTCACTCAAAAGTGCACACAACAATTTTAGCTCATTGATAAGCTGAGAAATCCACCATTCTGGGACCCCATCCCCACCAATTCACCAACCAAAGAAAGAAAAAAAAAAAAAAGAGTAGATTAACTTTTAAAAGATGTTGTCTTCTAAGTTCAAACAATTCGTTTTCTATTTTCTGGGGATGCTATAGTCCAGAACTTCCTCTTTATCAGAGGCCATCCGCAAATTGATGCCCGTTGTTACTTATTGCCTTTCACACCTTTGGTGTCTCTCTGACAGACCAAACTCTAATCTATTAATTTTGTGCACACCTCATGTCGTCTCCTTAATCTCATGATATAGACCCATGAGATCCTACATCACCATATTTTAATATTAGAATATCTGTCCATGAACCTTCATCATTGTTCACACCATTTACATCTGTTTCCTTAGCAAGGGATGTTTTACAAGTCTACTCCCTGGAATACTAAATGATAGCCATTCATGGATCATCGCTCTCATACCACTCTCCAAATTCATTTGCTCATAAAGGCATGTTATTCCACCGCAAGTTCCATCTCTATGATAGGTATATCTCTTATATAGTTGGTCAAATGTCATCTGTTAAACAATAAGAACTTGACAAGATCGCCATTTTGACACAAGAACCTAAAACCTATTCCAAGCTTGACAATCCATCATGGTTTGGAAAATCCTGGTATATTATGACTGCTCGCTCAAAGAATTTGAAAAACCAATGCTTCAAAACAGATGGCTAGCAAACACTGTAAAGGCCCATGAAACCTCAGAAGCAGTAAGCATATGTTGCTCAGCTTGGAATAATGGAACTATGAAGATTAGTACACTGCGAACAATAAAAACAAAATCAGTAAGTCTAGGACTCAAATTGGTGCATGAGAAATAGTCTTTTGTTTCTCTTAAACTTTATTCCTGGAAGACACCCGTGATGATGACATGCCAAAGCATTGAACAGGTAACAACAACACCTAAAGGTTAGATAGAGAACAATACCTTACTGGTGAAGACAACCAGATTTGTCTGTTTGGTGTTTGCTTGTTTATGACATATGTGCCCAAACTCCCAAGTTTCACTGTCAAAACTTGATTCTGCTCAAATGTATAGCAACTGGCCAATTAAAATTATGCATAGAAATGCTTCTACATAAGCACCAATATGGGAAATCTCACCCCGTAGTCTATATCATAACCATCTATTTGGACAGAGTCACCATACTCCTGTCAAGGGAAGAAAATTGTAGACTTTTGAGACTTAACTGCTAAAATTTTATACACAAAAGCAAAGCAAAAGTTCAACCGTTCCTAACAAAGAACAATATTTATGGGAATAGAATTGCGAACGATTTTTTTTTTTAAAAAAACATATATTAATTTTTGTAGCTTAATGATGTGAATTACCTCAAACTTTTCTTGCAAATTATGTATTGTAGCATCAGCCAACCTATGAAACTCATCCTCTGCCAGAAGAGACCTGTCATGAATTGGAAATTTCTCAGAAAAACAGAACTTTTAAAAGGTGTAAATTCACTTATACCTTATCCAAAATCATTTCAGAATTATTTGATCAAGACAGAGCTTTATAAAAAAAAAGCAGTAAGAGACCAAAATTCTCATAAAAGTTCCAAATTTTAGACAAAAAAGGAGAAGGAATCTAAAACAAATAAAAAAATGGAAATTTCCATTCAAGTAAGACTTCGCATACGTAGTTTAATGATTAAGAAACATGAAAAGCCCTAAACAAATTAGAAGGGAGATAATCTAAAGAAGATATGCCGTATCCAATTCAGTAAAGAATGATAGTCTACGAAATTTCACTGCAAAACCCCAGCTTTGCATCGACAAACCATAAATAGCTACCTGTTTCACCGAAAGAAGGGAAGAAAGTCCTAGAAGACTCGCTAACATAGTGAATCGAATCGATGGAGAGAAGAAGACCACGCACCGGTAATCTATGATCGCCGGTCCCTGCGCTTCGTCGAGCTCCGAAGTCCGAGTCGAGAAGAAAACCCTAGAAACAGATGGCGATCTGAGAGGCATGGAATCCCTCGAGGGGGAGAGGAAACCGCCATCGCTGCCGCCGTAATCTATAGCTACGGAAGCTTGGAGAAGTGGGGAGCGGCCGCGAGGGCGGGAGGAGGATAGAAGAGAGGGAGGCCGAGATCGCGCAGTTGTTAAGAGGCGGCGGAGGAGGAGCCTCGGAGAGAAGGAAGATGCCATGAATCGCTGGTGTGTTCGAGAAAGGGGAAAGACGAGCACGTCCACTGGATGCTGGAGGTGGGATCCCAAGATCTGTGCCTTGGTCCGGTTCGATATTTGGTCCAACAAACTGTTGGACGGGCCAGTCCAGTCCAAGCTTAAGAAAGGCCTGCCTTCTCGCAGCGTGCTTGAACCAAACAATTACACGGCTAAAATATACGCGTTGATGTGGGCTGATCTCGTGGATAAATCTTATGGTGACACATAAGATTAGACTTTAACACAAGAAGAAAAAATTTTAATCAGGAATGGAGACTTTCTTTCTCAATCCAAATCTAATCAGTACTTCTTCTAACTATGTGGAATTAGCCTATCTATTAGCCAAAAATTCCCATAAAGATATCATCGGAGAATAAGATTCAATTAGAGTTATCATCCATAAAAGCCCAACTCAAGATAATTTTCCTTCAAACATCTATAAAAGTGGCCCAAAGCTCATCTCTATCTTCTCTATTTCTTTGTTTAAGCCTTGAGAGTTGATAGGCCAACCATGCCACCTAAAACTTTCAAGAACCTTAGTCGCCCTATCACGCTAATAACCTGGAAGCTTTTGCCAATGATGACGAGATAATCACCGACAATCACCAGGATTGTGAGGATGTGAAATGTTCTGCATCACTTGTGGTAATTACCTGCGGATTTGTAAGTAAGTAATGTGATTGACTTTTATCACTTTATAACTTAATTTTGAAATTAGAACTTAAAAAAGCTTCACTGAGTCACAATTGAGAGCATCGATAAACTTCCTTACGACGGTGATGACACCGCTACGGTTCCAACCTTCTATTTCTGTCCATGGACTGGATCGACCCTCATGGCAGAAAGATGGGCCCAAACGATAAATCAATGGTGCCTAAGGCCATTTTAGTTCTTTGTGCCAGGTTGGGCCCAAAACCTGAGAGCCCAAACTATTGATGGCCGGATGGATGATTGTATTTCAGTCAAAATGTAATTGTGCTGTGGTGCTTTTATAGAAGCCATTGCTGTGATAGAGCCATAAAGAAGGTGGAAAGCTTCGTTATCGTGATGGTGCTGTGGTGCCTTTATAGAAGTTGTTGCTGTGATGGGGCACGAAGGAGATGATAATTTTAGATGAGATAATAGCCCCATGTTGAGGGAGGAGGTCATCAAAGTTAAATGGCTAAAAAAAAAAAAAAAAAGTACCATAGTAAAATCTAACATTCCTTTGCACATACTCCATGCAGCATGAGAATTACATGCTTGGGTTGGGCTGGGCCTTCGTACTTGACCATATTTAGGACAGGCTTGGCTAGGACCCAAAAGTTTCAACCCACGGAGAATTTAGGTCCAGATCCAACCTTATCTATTTATCTAGACATAACATTAAGAAAACCAATTTATATCTGCAGTGTCACAAACTCAACTAATTCATTAACATATTTTTGAAGTGTTAATGACTTCAATGGGTTTCTTATCTTCTTGTTCGTCTTTAACAATAACAACAATAATAGCAATAGCAACAACAAAAGCAAAAATTTGAATGAAAAGTATACTTTTATTTTGATTGATGTAATATAACAACCAAAGGCATCATAGTCACTTTACGTTGGAAATATAAAAATTTAAGGCTTTGGTGTTCGTTTCCCAGCCTGTCATGGTCCTTGGCCACCGATGATTGGTTGGTTCTAAATCATCCGACCTCCATTCGTACAATATTCTCTTGCGTTCACCATGGCAATGCGCTTTGATAACTCATCCATAACCTAAAGTGGCATGTGACGATGCTTTATAACACATCTATTATCAAAGCATATTAGTGCAGGACCACCGGCTTCTGGCCTTCCCTTTACGTCTCTTCGAGTGCCAGACCTCCCTACGAAGCGGGTTTAGCTCCAATGTTAGCTTTACCTGGAATGAAATTCTTTGGTGCAGACATAATAGAGTGGAAGAATAAGTTCCTTCACTTACGACCATCAAGGTTGCATAGCTTTATATTCCATGATATCCCCTTAAAATAATCATTTTTTACTTTTTACTGTAGATAAAAATGGAAATTGTTTACCCATCCAACCCTTTGATTGTATGCTCTAGAATAAAATAGCAGCTACCAATAGCCTTCTATATAGCAAATGACTAGTTAGTAATAACAGCAAATTAGTGTGTTTTCTTCTTTTTAACAAAATTACCGTTCATGCTGGATTATAACAACGTACACATTAACATTCGTATGTTCGTAGTATTGTTAATATCAAAACAACATTTTATTTATAAACCAAATTGCAGCTGCTTTTATCATTATAGAACATTGTTGTTTTCTCTAACTGTTACATATTTGAACACCATTAAAAAAAACTCTTAAAATTAGCATAACAGCCATTACAGGACTTTCTTTTTTTTTTTTTTTTGTGGCTACAAATATGTGATGATTTTTTTGAGGAAATGGATGGGAAAGCAGTCCCCACCAGCTTTTGTTAAGGAGATGAGAATGTACAGCAGGCGTGAAGCCCAGGATTATCTTCTCTCTCTCTTTCTTTTTTTTTTTTTTTTTGTTTAATCATAATACTTGCAGTAGAGATGAGAGAGAAATAGAGAGCTTAACTACTTTATGAGGCAGAGGTTATACCACAAGCTGAAGAAGATTGCAATCATACGAATGACTGATGACTAAGAGGTACTCTTTTTTTAAAAAAATCCTTAAGATTACATTTGAATGAGATATTTTAAAAATTATTAAAATTTTTAAATATAGTATTTAAAATGCAGTATTTTAAAATTTTAAAATTTATACTCTTTTAAAAAAAATCCTTAAGATTGCGTTTAAATGAGACATTTTAAAAATTTTTAAATATAGTATTTAAAATGTAGTATTTTAAAATTTCAGAATTTCACAAATCTTTTATTTGAATAGTTGCTCTTGAAAATTAAATTTTATCTAAGAATTATAAAATTTTCTATAAATATTATTTGTAATATTTATATAAATTCATATAATTTTACATAAAAATTTTAATATTTTTATGTAAATATTGACTAGTTATGCAATAAATATTTAATATTTATTTCAATAATACTCATCAATATTTATTATTTCAATATTAATATTTTATTGTTAATATTAAAATATTTATTATTAATTTTTTGTTATATATATTAATAATATTTATCAAATATTAATATATATAATATTATATTTATTAAATATTTACATATTGAGCTTTATAGCAGTCTTCTTTTTACCTTTAAAAATGTGTTGAACTTGAAGATCAATTTTTACAAAAGTTTAGATGTTTGTCTTAGTTTTGATGAGAAGATGGCTATATTCTTTACTACTTTACTGAATTGTAAGAGAGGGGGTCTTCTTTCACCTATCATTGTTTATTTCTTTATAATCATAGAATACCTAAGTAGAGTTGGCTATTTCTTTATAATCATAGGATACCTAAGTAGAGTTGGCTAGCACTTATTCAGAAAATTGAAGGGGCACTTGACTCCTAAAAATAAAGGTTGCTCTTTATTAGGGGTAGACTATGCCTCATCGATTCAGTTCCGATAGTACTCCTTTCTTACTTTATGTCTGTACTCAAAACTCTCAAACTGAATAAGTAGAAGAATTAGTAAATTAAGAAGACTATTCCTATAGAAAGGGAAAAAATCAATCGATGGATTTAACTACTTTATCAAATAGGAAGCTATTTGCAAAGACAAGAAAGAAGGCTGATTGAATATTTGGAATTTTAAGAGTATGAACCTAGTAATATTGGCAAAGTGGGCATAGAAGTTTGTATGTAGCCTAAGCAAAAAAAATGCCATTTAGTCAAGGCTTATTACTAAAGATTATTATTTGAGGTGCTGTTTTGTCATGCAAATGCAATGATTGCCTTTTGAAGCTACTTGAACTTTAAATTTGGGAACGATGAGCAAATTCTAAGAAGAAAGTTGGCTTGCTTCTATTCTCCTCAATGCTATCTTCAAGGACCTCAATAACTGTGCTTATAAGAAATACTTCTTTGTGCCTTAATTTGGAATCATAGAATACATCAATGGAAGGTTTTAGCCTCCAAATTCCTACAGTTTGAACACCTTCAAAATTTGCTTTCCACAATTCATCTTGTGCCATTGCTAGAGATGTTCTAGGTTGGAAGCTCAACTATGACTGTAGCTTTGATGTCAACCCTTTTACATATTCCTCAATCAACATAGAGTTATTTATCCCTTCTATTCTATAGTATAAAAAATATATGTTTTTAAAAAAGTTAAAGTCTTCCTTGGCTGGCCCTCCAAAATAAGATATATACAAGTGATGTCTTAGCTAAAAATAAGTGGAGGATGAGTAATGTGTATATATTATGTGAAGCTAATTATTGGCTTATGGACCACTTGTTCACTAAATGATCTTTTTCATGATCGATCTTGGAGGCCTAGGTTGGAGCCATAAGTTCAAGACGTTGACTGCCCTCCAATCTTTATATGTTTTGGTCAAAATGGAGAAGAAAACATATAGAGGCCACATAGAAAAAATATTGAAATCAGTTGCTTATGACAATTATGTAGAACGAAGTTATAAAATATATCTCACTATTTTTTTTTCTTTTTTAAGAAGAAGGAAAAAAATAAATTCAAATATATCAAATTCTTTTAGTCTACATGTACTATCGGTTGGATCTTCTTTAATACTACATTTAATATACAAAAAGCTTGCCTAAAAATATTATTGAAAAGTATTATTTAAATTTTTCTGATCATATATAAGGCTTTAAGTTCTCTCCGATATATAATTAATTAGGGCTAAGCATACGCTGACACTAGTTTTTATACATGATTCAAGATATGAGATGAGTGGCCATATTTGATATTGTGAAAGGGATTGTGAGAGACGATGCTATGATAAAGGACAAGGGAGAAACTACCATGCTAGCAGAATGAAATGCACTGATACCTAGTGGCGAGGCAAAATGAGAGGTAGGTGGTAGGAGAACGACGCCATTGCGAGCCATCGTGTAAGAGGATGCCATCACCATTCGTGGCTCTTTCGCTGGCAAACTTCGATCCCGTGTCCGTCCGGCCTTCGTTTAATGGCACCATTATTTCAGATTCCTAAATTGCCCTTACCGTTGTAAACTCGCCGCACGCCAACCGTAGCATCCAAGTCAGGCATGGAGGCCTGTTTCCGTAACGTAAATCTTGCCCTCTGGAAATCAAAGAGGCATAAAATAAATAAATTCAGATAAAAATATTTTTCATATTAAAAAAATTTACTTGATGAAAACATTCTACCAAGTTTTCTTGATGTTTTATATTTATATTTATTAAATAATAAAATTTAAAATTTATTTTACTTATTTATACATGTGCATAAAGAAAAAATATTTGTTTCCTGATTAGAATTATTTTAATTTTAAATAAATAAATAAATACTATGCTCTCAATACAACCATTCCAAAATTTTATTTTCAGATGATATAATAAAGTAAGGTTCAAAACAATAATTCGAACAAATTTTTTGACAAAAAATTCAAACTAGTAATTAAATAATAATAAAATATTTAAATTTATAATGATGTAGAATATTATTTGATCTTTTTAATAGTGCATTCAAAATGTAGAGCTATTAAGCTACAATATAAGTTTTGGTAGAAGGTATGCATGGTTTTTAAAAAAAAATAACTTGAGAAAAAAGTTTAAAATAAATGCTCAAAGGTAGGATTAGAACGATCCTTCTCCTTTTATGAATAAAAGATTCATTCTTAGATTTGATTCTCATTCCAAATGGAATGAGTGCCAGATTTTAATTTTATTGAAATTAAAAATTGGAATCGTTAATGATGTCGAATAAAGATTTCGATCTCGGTCTCCATTTTATATTCCCAACTTTGAATTTAAAATTTTTAAACAAATAGAAAACCCTGAGAGAACGGATTCCGTTGGTCGGTCCGCGTTCGCAAACCTTCAAATCCCTCTGGTGCGGTTCAGCGTTGAACCCTACCGAGCCAACCCTATAAATAAACCCTGTGCCTCCACGGGTCGCCCTACGCCTCGCCAATCTCTCTTCGATCCATAACCTCTCATCTCGAGCAAGGTTCTCGCCTCTCTTGCCCCGCCTCTCTTTCCCACTCCTTCCCTTTAATTTTTTGACAATAATAATTCTTTGGAAGAGAGTAATCTTGAAGGGAGTCTCCGAGCCAATCTGGCGGAGAGAAGGTTTGATATCTTCTCCTCTTCTCCGTTTTCTTGGTTATTTTTTTTAGGATTTGAGGGTTTTGTTTCTTGCCTAAAATTCGCTTTTCGGTTTCTTGATCTATTGCATGGTGGGTTCTTCTTTTCATCATAAAAAAGACAGGTTTGTTGTTGTCCTTTGAACTGATCGATGCCTTATAGGAGATTTGATTACGGAGGAAGAAAAGCTTCGAGTTTACGTGAGAAGGAGGGTTTCTTCGAAATTTGATAGCTTCGAGAGATTTTTATATCACCAGTTGAATTACATAATGGATGCTAACTCACGATTCCATTGAATCCTCTTTCTTGGAATATTGTTTCATAGGAGATTGAATTTATTGGAGGTCTCTAACACCTCTATGATTGACCCTCCCAGCTCTTTTTTCTTTAAATTTTGGGATTGGCATCTGTCTTGCTTGTAAGTGTTTTTTTTTTTTTTTTTTTAATATTTATTTGCCGGCAATTTGTTACTTGGAAGCTCTTTGTAGATATTGCAACCTTAAAAGTTAACACTTTTCTCAATGACACGGATGGTTTTGATGCACCCTACTATTGACAGATGTTATGAGGGAATAACTTGATTTCTTGGATTTCTAGCCTTCTTAAGGATTTGGTTGCTAATGAAAAGGGAAAAAAATAATCCTTCTTTATGCAAACTTTATAACCTCCATATATATACAATTGTCTGATGTCTTACAAAAATCTTTCTTTTTATCTTTCTTTTTATTGCGTTTATTCTTTCTATCTTTCTTTTTACTGTGTTTATGTGGTCCATCTTCCAATTGCTCTTTTTTCTTCCTTTTATTATTCTTTCTATCTTTCTTTTTACTGTGTTTATGTGGTCATCTTCCAATTGCTCTTTTTTCTTCCTTTTATTTAGAGTGGAACAAAAAGAATGCATATAACTTAGAAGATTAGATCACGCATTATAGTGGTGGAAATTACCTTTATCAAGATGATAAATGGGAAAAGAAGTCACACAAAATAAATACGATAAATAAAATATCAATATTTCAGAATATCTCTTGAAAATAGGTCATTATTTTTAGAAATGTAGCTTTTTAGAATAATTCTGAAGTAATTTTCTTAAAATTGTATCACTGGTGCAAAAGCTACTGTGGGAGGATTGCCTTTTTTTTAACATTTAAAATCTTCCACCATGTTGCATTTGATGTTAACCCTCCCACCTTTAAATGTTTTGTCTGCTTGTGGTGATTCCTTATATTTTGCCATTGGAAATAGGATTGTAAGTTTTAAATAGATTACAGATAAAACTACAATTAGAGACATTAAGAAATTGTTCAGTCTTTCTGTTTTGAACCAAAAAGATTCTTAGTATACATAACCCCATCTCCTAAATTTATGTTCTTGAGTTGCTTTTTTTTTTGTGCCTTGATGTGCAAAGCAAACTATTTATCACAAGTCATTTTGGAGACATTCTCCAACATGCACAACAACAAATTATATTTTGGAATTTCTCCATCATGCACACCCACTCATCCACTGTTTGCACATATGCCTGCTATGTAGTTTCTGTGAACTGAGTGAAAACCTGGGCTTTTTCCCCCCTTCTTGTGTCTGTTTATAAGATTGCTCACTTAAGCAGTATCTCATCGGCATCTATACTTCTGTGCCACATGCATCCATGCCTCCCACTTCTCTTACTATATATAATGAAAACTTTAGGAAGCTACAATTGTTTTTTTTTTCAATTGACTTCACATGCCATCGTGTAAGGAAGCCGTGCATGGAGGAGAGGAAAAAAGAAAGCAACTAATCCATTCCTCTCATCAGAAAGGTGCTATAGAGGATGATTTAGCCATGTGGCGCAAGATCACTCTCTTACTGCTGCTGATGATTAAATAACAAATAATTTTGATATAGATAGATAGATGTAGTAGCACCCCTCAAAGTATAGTTTGATTTGTTGGCAATAAACAGTCATTTCAATAAATAATTTTATTGTTGCTCTTAGCATTGAATAGGACATGCATTATTTATAAAGCTATAATTCTCAAGATGCAATTAGATACAAATCAGATCTATCCATGCTTCTTTCTCTCCCTTCTTTGTGCATCACATGATTTCAGTTTTAACTGAAGCCTCTATGCTTCTTCCACATGCATCACGTGTCAAGATTTAGGTCACTATAATGTTCTCTTTTTCTTGATTCTTTTCATGTTGTCTCTCATCTGATACCTAATCTGCGAATGCAATTTTGGTTTAAACTCACCATCCATCCCAACCCTCTGCTACCCAGTGTAAGATTTTTTTCTTATCTTGGTTTCATATTATCTATCACCTTGAATCATTCCACACACACCCACCCACCCGCCCCAGCATGCATGACATTAAATTTTTCCACTTCCATTGATTGCCCAACCCACTGATAAGAAGGGTTTAAGAAGGGAGAAATGGCTTCATGTTGCTTTTCTTCGTTACTCTATCCAATAGAACACTTTTTGGGGGTCAAAAGGAACAGAATAACTAGCTGTCAGGATGCAGTCAAAATGGCTTTGGAATTTCTTTTACATCAGCTTACAACAAGCACTCATAGTTGGCATTTTATGCTGTTAGAAATTTTTAGTCTTTGTGACTCCCTTTTATGAACACAATTTTGTCCCCCCTTAAATAAAAGTTCATCTAACTGAAAGTTTGCCATACCCTGTACTAAGGATATGGTATCGGTACCAAACTAAGACTCGGTACAAAAGGCATACTGAAATACCTAATGATAACAATATGAGGGACTAACATTGCAAACTTTAATCTAGCCTTTTTTTTGATTGTCTCGGCCAACACTTTGCCAATCAACTCATTTGTTTGATTAAACGAATTACCGTCCTATAATTTTTAATTTTCTTGCCCCCTTTATATAAAACTAAAATGTGGACTGTAGTTAGTGATGTTATTCATAAAAAGGATTATGATAACTTTCTCAAACAATCTTCAAGAATGTGCTGAAATCCAATATTGGATTAGCTAAGTCTTGTTCATCAGGCTTTGGTTGAGCTGTTGCCACAATTTTCAGTTAATTCTAATGAGAAATGCAAATTACCTTCATACATAGCATGGTAGAGAATTTTACAGTTGTTTGAAGCTTTTATTTCTTTCTTTAATAACTCCAGCACTGATTCGAAGTCGTTAATCTTGTTCATGCATCTCTTGAAGACCTCTTTCCTTGAGGATTTAACCACTTCATTGGCATATTATATGTATACTGGATTTCTTATTTCTGATCCTTCATGGCATATTTGTTGCTTCTAGATCTGCTTGGGGAAAAGTATTTGCCATGTGGCAGGAGTTTATATTGTAGTAGTCCTCCACCATGAATCTATTAGGTACCTCTTCGCAGTTTGCTTTCTCCTTAAATGATCAAATCTTCAATAAACAAGGGTAGGGTGGACTTAATGACATGCTATTTGCTGATGTCCCCTAAATGAACAAATTTCCTATAATCAAGGGTAAACTCAATGTCATATGCTATTTGCGAATGCCATATATGTAACTGAGAGCATGAAGAATGGGCAAGTACACTTTTGGGACATGGTGGAAATGTTTGGAATGTGACTATGGAACTAAAATACAGCAACAATATGCCATGTGAGTTCAGACTCAGAGATACCCCATGGTAAATATTTGTGGTGTCCGGTATATCATACAAGAGAATGGAAACTTACAGGGAGAATGTTCCAATACAATAAGGAGAGAGAGAGGGTGTTTGGCTTGCTGGTTTTTTGTTTTTCGCACAGTGCTTGTCTTTGCTTTTTTTTTTTTTTATTTTGCGAACACCAAGTATGGTAGTCTCACCTTGTTCATTCTAGCTCCTTTGCTCATACTGTTCTTTTCTTCAAGGTAAAATGCAAGAGTGAAGCATCTCCCCATCCATTCTAGTTTGTGCATTCACCCATTCAACACGTGTCTGTACATTGTGTGCTTGTATCGATGGTTTCGTTTTTCATTGATAATTCAGTTCCAATATCTTAATGACTGCTTACTGGTTATTACCATTCTTTATTTGAGAATTCGCTACATTCTTTTGAATAATATGATAGTTGTTCTAACTTCTGAGAGTAAATTGATTTTGTACCCATTATTATTTCTAGTTAAAATGGTTATCTTCCAATATGCATGATTTTCATTTTCATTTTTTGTTTTGCAGATTTGCACCTGGTTTATGTGTTTGGGGCTGGATCTTTTTAGTCAATAAGGCTTTTTTTTCACTCTGGCCGCTGTAAAAAGGTCTTGCCCTTTTCACACCTCTAGGTGGGTGTGGGGTCATTATGATAGGCTGACCACTTTATGCTTGTTGTTGGGATCAAAGTCATATTATATTTGGAGAATATGCCGTGTCCTGGAGGGCCTCTCTCTTGATTATGGCTAATGTTGGCAGTGGCTGAGATTCACCATGTAGAGTAGCTCCATCCTTCTAATAATTCTTTATACAAACTTTTTGGTGCAACTGTTCGTGTTCATCTTCCCTCAGCATCTGAGTGGAGTAGCCTCTTTGGTTTGACACTCAACTTCAGTATTGTCTTAGTGAGCATTTGATACTCTGCTCCCTTCATTCTACTTCAATGGTTAGGTTTTCCTGCTTCTCCACTCCTATCCATTACAATAAATCAAAGGTGTGTGAAAGACTTGTTCTGAATTGCCATTTGTTTTTGGATTTCATGTTGACAAGTTGGGGATCTTAGTGGTGAAACAATAAAATCTGTTATCCTGCAGAAAATTGTACAGCATGCTGGTGGAGCAATGCATATCACTCATCAAGTTCTTTCTCAAGATGAAGCAATAAACTTTCCTGCAGGATCTGCAAGTTCAAATCCAAAGATGGAGGACAATAATGTTTCAAACACCAGTGTGGAGCCAGTAACTAGCCCATCTTCTTGTGAAGGTTGCTGGAAATCAGAAGATTTAAATGATTATTCTTATCCTGAGGATGGTAACAGAATTTCTCAGATAGCATGTCTCAGAAAAAGTCAATCTCTGGGAAGTGTATTAGATAAGAATAAAAGTTTCCCTTGTGATGATGTCACTGACAGTGATCAGGGACTTCACTCCAATGACAACAAAATGAAGAGATGTGGTAGTTCCTTAAATAAAACTGGTCAGTGTCAGGAAAACGGCATGGCCAAATTTTTTAATTCATTTGCTGACTCAGTGCATCATGAATCCCTCTTCTCTATTGCAATTATGGAGCAATCTGATGGAGAGCAGCATGATGATGTTGGTGAGCAGTCTGCTGACCATGTTGACTCTGAACATTTTGAATCAGATATCCATCCTATGCTTTCAAGATCACATTCTGTAACTAATCTTGGGGTAAATGATGCGAATTCCACTGGGGTATCTTTGAATTCTGAATTGATGGCAGGGCGATCCAGATCGTTTGAAAATTTCTCTCCTGTCAGTAGAAGGAGGGATGAGATTTTAGATGGTGAAGAAGCTCTTCATTCTGAAGTCATCTTGCACAGATGTAAATCTATGACACAAGTGTCAGATGTGAATGGACAAGGCTTGATTTGCCATGCAGATTCAAGGGAAGAGTGCCGCTTCTCTAATATGAGTGGTGGAAATTATTCAGTGGAAGTTCATGAAAGAGATTGCATGCATACGAGTGGAAAGTCTAAGTATGGTAATCAGTCCGCCAATGGAAAAGGTTCATTTTGTCATGCAGATTCAGGGGAAGAGTGTCTTCACTCTAACACAAGTGGTGGCTTTGATGAGGTGGCAGACCATGACAGAGATGATAATTACTGGTCTGAAAATCTTAATTGTGACAGTCAGTCAGTTGATGGGAGCGGTTATCACAACTACAATAGTCAGGAAATTGAGTGGAGGGAACCTGAAACAGCTGGTACAGAGACTGGGAAAAGTCTTCAAGAAGGATCTTCCATTCAAAACTGGGTTGAACTGACCTCGAAAGAATTCAATATGAGGCGAATTGAGGATTGGATCAGCCAAATTGGTATTCAGAATGACAATATTGTGGAAGAACTTGGAGAATGTTCAAGTTCTGCTTCCAAGGAAGATCCCCAAATGGTTGCTGGTGCAGCTGCTAAAAAGCTTCATGCTAGAAGTAGTCTTGGCATGGAAGTGGCTTACAATTACATCTCAACGTTGAATATTGCATCTTCCTCGGCACAGATGGCAAATCTTGGGTTAGTTGCGATCCCAATTCTTAGCGCATTTGTTGGTTTAAGGGTGCTCAATTTGTCAGGCAACTTTATAGGTATGCACTAATCCTTTCCTGGTCCTTTTTTGCAAGTGCTTCCTTACATTTGCCTTTTCATTCTGATTTGTTCTTGATATTTTTGGTTTCTACATGTGCTTCTTACATTTATTTCTGATTCAGTAATCTTTCACTACCTCTTGTCCAGTTCGGATAACTGCAGGAGCTCTTCCAAAAGGTCTTCACATGTTAAATTTATCAAAAAACAACATCTCAGTCATTGAAGGCCTTCGAGAACTGACACGTCTTCGTGTATTGGACCTGAGCTACAACAGAATATGTAGGATTGGTCATGGTATGTCTACAGTCTTTAAAATTTTCTATTTCATTTTATAGGTGTTGATATTCTTTTATCCCTGGTATCTATTGGCTTTCTGTGCTTTAGCTATGAGCATGAATCTAATGTGTTTCATGTTTCTGCTGGAATCCTTTTGTAATCACAGTTATGCTTGTGTAGTTTAGCCCACTCGCACTTTGTATTTCATACATTGGACCTGTAGTTATACCTGTATACAAATTTTAATCATTTATTTTGAAAGTAGGATATATAGAGCTTGTATCTGGAAGTTGTGGACATTATCATCCATTATTTTAATGATAGTATTAATCAAACCAATTAATCTAAAATTCAAATGTACAAAAAAAAAAAAAATCTATTTTACATATTTGATATGCGTTGGAGTTCTTTGCAGCAATTACCATATTTTGCACATCAATGAATATACAGACTCATTGATTACCGGAATGTCACTTATAGAATAGTTATTTTAAACTAGGTTCATTTTATCATTAAATGTTGTCACACTCACAATCAGAATAACATATGTTTATATTTTTTGTAAGGAGGAGCTACTTTTATATTGTACACCCAACTTTATCACTTTAAAAATAAGTAAAGAAAATCAATTCTAAAATCTGTAAATATGTAGTGTGATGTTATGTACTGTTATGTTGACATGGTTGGGAGGCAGGTATTGGTGCCTGTGAGCTTGCAAAAATATTATATCCATCTGATTGTCTTGGTGCAAGTTAATACATCAAATTATTAATCCATCCAGAAAATATATTGTGACAACTAGGTAACTTGAAAGAAAGAATTCTATTTTTTCCCATGATGTGGTGAATGATGGCTAGTAAACTGAAAGCATGATCTAGAAACTTGCAAGCAAAATGAGATAAGTTGAATTCTAAGGGTTTCAGCTACAGTGAATTGCCATACTCTTTGATAGGAAACCTTGGTTAGGTGGTTGTCTCTGCTTGACATGGTTGAAATTTTCTGTTAGGTATCCAATTCCATTATTGTTTTACTTGTGTCAGTAAGAGTGAGGCCAAGGCTGTGTCATACTTGAGTTTTAACTAGGGCATCATCAGCTCAAGCCTAACTTATGTGAATGTTGTACATTGTGCCATATGCAAGACATTTAATCATGTAGTTCAAATTTTCCATGGATGGAATTTGATTGCATAGTTAAAAAACTTTTGCATCAACATAAGATTCATGATAAAAAGGGTGCTGAATGCAGAAAAATGCCCATTCAAAATTGATGTATCATGCTGTAATGTATCTCATGTGGTAGTTAAGATTCATGCTACTGCCTAATCTTTCAAATACTGTGCCAGTCTTTGTTTCTAATTCAAATGTGAATTCCTGCTTGTGGCATTATAGTTCTAGTTCTTTTACAAAGTGACAAAAAAGGAGAGGAAATGAAGAATCAAAAGGTTTTCCCCTGACTGACCCACGTCTTGAATCTTTTGAAGGTCTGGCCTCGTGTTCTTCTTTGAAAGAGCTATACTTGGCTGGTAACAAGATCAGTGAGGTTGAAGGCCTCCACCGTCTTCTCAAATTGAATGTTGTTGACTTGCGTTCCAATAAAATCTCTACTTCAAAAGGTCTTGGTCAACTGGCAGCTAATTATGGCTCCTTGCAAGCAATAAATTTGGAAGGCAATCCTGCCCAAAAAAATGTTGGGGATGAGCAGCTGAAGAAATATTTATTGAGTCTTCTTCCTCATCTGGTTTTCTACAACAAGCACACGATAAGAGCAAGTGGCTCAAAAGAAATCTCAGATCGTCCTGCTCGATCTCTTTCCTCCAGCATGAGATCAGAACATAAAAGCCGCAGGGGATATCTTAGTGCATCCCTTCAGAAGTCATCCTCAAATCATGCTCGGTCAGGTCACCCTTCCAAGCTGATCAAGAGCCGAAACGGGGGCCTGCCACCCTTAGGATTCAAGCCAACTGATCATCTCCCCAGTGTTGAAAGGAAACTATTGAGCCTGCAACCTAGTAATCCTATACGGCGAATCCGAAGTGTGGGAGCACTTTAAGTTTCTTTTGCTAGTTATGCATGGCTTTAGTTTCAGTGGTTGGTGTTCTGATGTTCTGTGAGACGTGTCATATGCCTGAGTAAACAGTAGAGTTACGTGGTTTACAATTATGTTATGGAATAATGTTCAGACTTATGGTTTTAAATTCCAATGGGACTTCTCTTTTCATCGCAAATGCCAGGAGAAAACTTTCGAATTGGTACATTCTGAGACATCTTTTGGTGGTGCATCTTAGTTGATGAAAAAATTATAATGATTTTATCTTTAAAATCTTGATTAACTCAGATAAGATTATTAGCTGAGGGAAATGAGCCATGATCATGAAGTGAAAAGCACGTGGTAACCAAATCGAATGAGAATTAGCTGATCGAAACCTAGCGCATCATGTTCTCGAGTCGCTAGGTGTTTATTCTCTGGGAAGCAAGCCAACTCTGCCCACCCAATTCTATCTCTCTCTCTTTCCTGTTAATAGTTGGATCGGAGCCGACACAAGGAATTGGTCGACGAAGCCAAAAACTCCCTGAGCGCTGTGCGCGAAAGCCGTTGCGCGTTAGCGCAGCCGTTTTCTTGAAACAACCATTGCCTACTTTTAGTCAGATGTTAGCCAGAGTATAGACTTTGTCTTTATGGTCATTATCTAAAATATGGAGATGTTTTTTTAAATTTTGAAAAGTTGTTTGATTGTTTCAGAGTATTTTGAAAAGATTGTGTTTATCTACAGTTAACGCAGCTTGTTGGTATACAGAAACAAGAGGCTTCTAACTTTTGTTGCTAGGAATAGGATAGAATGTAGAAGTCAAGATAATAATATTCATAAGACATGCAATGAATGGTGGAATATGATGTGCTTTTCATTTTGTTTTTTTGGCTTGTATCATGATTATATTATGGCTAGCAAATGACGTTAGAGAGTCACGTAAGACCCCCGAGTTTTGTTAGCCGTGTTCTCATTGTTTTTTTAAAAAAATTTATTTATTTATTTATTTATTTATTATTATTATTATTATTATTTGGAGTCATAACGGACTAGTAAGTCTCCAAAGCCGTAAAACACGAGCTGTTTTTGTAATTAGAGTAAATTTTTTTTTTTTTTAACAAATTCAGGATGGAAACGAAACTATTTGCAGGAATGGTGTTAAAGTGAAAAATACCATTTGAAATGGCAGTTTTTCGGAAAAAAAAACGCCCCGTCAGCGCTAGCGTGGATGGGCTGGTGGCGTTTAAAAAAATGCCACTCTAAGTGGCATTTTTTTTGGTAATCCCCTCCCCCAGCGCTCCCACTCCCTCTTCCCTCCTGTGCCTCACGCCCTTCCCTCACGAGCCCCCCCTCCCCCCGCTTCCCGAGCCCCCACTCGTCTTTCTTCCCTCCTGTGCAACCCCCCCTCACGGCCTTCCCGAGCCTCCACTCCCTCATTTTTCCCTCACAAGCGCCCCCCCCGCCTTCTCTCCCGGCCCCCAGTCCCTCTTTCTTCCCTCCCGTGCACATCCCCCCTTCTCTCCCGGCCCACTAGTCCCCCCGCCCTCCCGATCTCCTCCCCCCGTCCCCTCCCGAGCGTGCACCCACCCCCCCGCAGCCCCCCGGCTCCCTCTCTCTCTCTCGCGCATCCGAGCAGCCGGTCCCCCGTCTTCCAAGGTAAATTTTTTTTAATTTAATTATAAAAATTTAAATATGCTTTGTTACTAACAGCTTCACATTCATCTTTATAATAAAGAAATTGATAACTGAAACAATGATATTTTTAGTTTAATTACATCGATTAATCACGACAAAAAAACTAAAAAATAAAAGAATTTATGTATCGATAGAAATAAGTAAAAGGTTAGTTAGCTTGTTGTGAAAAAATTACATTGTTTGATGAGTAAAAAAAATTCAATGAGCATGATCTATCATGATAAGTAACGTTGACAACTTGATATGCCAATATATCTTATTTTAATAATAATACTTAAAAAATAAATGCTTTGGATGTCAAGTGTCTGATATAGTCTCATTTTTACCATACAACAAACAGACAGAAAATAAATAGGTTAATATCGAATATTTAACAGGGTACGCATCTATTATTTAAATGTTAAATGCTTATGAAATACGTGCATATTCCATTATTAGTTTGTTTGCGGTTAATCAGTAGAAAATTTATACTTATTTCAGTTTATGCTTGATGATACAATTTATGTATTGATGCTAGATTTATTTTGAATGTTATTTTTTAGATGAGCACCGATACTGTTCGATTGCTGCTTTATTGTGATGGATCAATTGAACATGGCTTAGATGGAATACAATATAATAAACCTCCTCGTAAAAGTTTTAGATTGAGCATGGGAACCCGTTATGTTGAGTTGATCGAGCGGGTTTATAGTGTGCTTAAAATTTCAGTGCAGCAATATATTTTGAGATTGATGTGGAGATCTCCAACATTGCATCAGAAATATGTGCTTCATCCAATCGAGGAGGATGACGATGTGGAGGAAATGTTGACATTTCCTTCCAAATTTCCAGATTATCGCTATGTTGAATTATATGTTTTCAAAGAAGATGCTCCAGCTCCATACAATATTGATCATACAAAGGATATTCAGGATAGTTCTCCTATTGCCCAGCAGCAGATCAGAACTCCAGTTGATTTCTCAATGATGGAAGGAGTTATGCCAGTAGTGCAGAGTATTGATGTGGCAAACAATCAGAGTGTTGATAGTCGGGGACTTGAGTCAGACGACAGTGCAGATGATAACTATTGGTCTGAACATGATGACTCTGACGAAGAGCGAGATAAGGATGAAGACTCACATGAAGATGATGTAGTTCATGAAACTGGCTGTAGTTTTATTCCTATATCTACTCATCCAGAAATTGTTCCTAGTCAAGTCTATGAGCATCAAGTCTTTGCACATAGTCAAATACCGGAGTTTTATCATGACTTGAATTTGCAGGATGGTGGTTGTGTTAGCACTCAAAGACAATTACCCTTTAATTCTCAATTTTGGGATTCATCAATGACTGAGTTTGCTATAGGATTGTTGTTTACTAGCAAAGATGAACTGAAAAAAGCATGTGAAATTTATCACATCAAGAAGCATCGCACATATAATGTTGTGGAGTCAAAGAAAGCATTCTGGTCTGTGAAATGTGCATCTTCAAGTTCTGCACAGAGTTGTCATTGGAGGTTGCGTGCTACAAAGTTGAAGAAGCATGGATTTTTTGAGATCACAAGGTACGAGGGGCCACACTCTTGTTTATTCAGTCATGTAACTCGGGATCACAAACACATAAGTTCACGAGTTATCAGTAATGCGGTTCGACATATTATGGAGAAAGACCCAAGTGTGAATATTGAAGCCATTATTGCAGCTGTGGCAGAACAATTTCATTATACTGTGTCATACTCCAAAGCATGGCGTGGAAAGCAGAAGGCATTGATTGATGTATTTGGTGAATGGGAACCCTCATATGCTAAGTTACCTAAATACATGCTTGCACTTCAGAATGTAAACCCTGGAACGGTGGTCTGTTGGGATTTCTACAATGCAGGGACATCTAATGTGCGTGTCCTGAATTATGTTTTCTGGGCATTTCATCCATCCATCGAGGGGTTTCGGTATTGTTGCCCAGTCATTTCTATTGATGGAACACATCTTTATGGAAAGTACAAGGGGAAGATACTCATTGCAACAAACATTGATGATGACAACAGGATATTTCCACTGGCCTGCGCAATTATGGATGAAGAGTGCACTGCTAGCTGGAGTTGGTTTTTGTGGAATCTCAGGAGGCATGTTGTGAAAGACAGAAATGACATTTGTCTTATTTCAGACCGACATCCAGGTATACTAAGTGCCATAGCAGATGACAGTAATGGATAGGCTCCACCTCTAGCTTATTATCGCTACTGCTTGAGACATGTGTGCAGTAATTTCAACTCAAGATTCTCTAATATTCAATTAAAAAGAGCTGTATGGAAAGCAGGGAGCGAACATCAGCTTCGAAAGTTTAACTTTATCATGGAACGGATCAAGACAGTTAATGCAGAGGCTTGGACTTGGCTATCGGAGTTGGAGCCAGAGAAGTGGACATTGGTACATGATGGGGGCTTCCGCTATGGTATTTTGACAACAAATCTCTCAGAAGTTTTTAATAGTGTACTGAAGGGAGCTAGAAATGTGCCGATAACGGCATGTGTTCAGATGACATTTTACCGTCTTGTTAAGTATTTCAATACGAGACGCGCGGAAGCCATGAGATATGTGCAGGATAATCGAAATACTTTTTTCACTCCTCATGTGACAATTAAGCTTATTGAAAGTCAAGCTAAAGCTAATGAGCACAGAGTGTTTAGATACAACATGCAGAGAGCCACCTATGAAGTCGTTACAAGAAGGTCAAGTGAAGCTCTTAGGGGTGGAGGCAACGTTCAGAATGTATCACTTGTAGACAGAAATTGTTCTTGTGAAAAGTGGACAATTTATAAGTATCCATGTTCGCATGTCTTAGCCATGTGCCACGAAATTGCCATGGATACAACCCCTCTTGTTGATGAAGTATACACAACTGGCTCTTATATAAATGCATGGGGAGGTGAGTTTAATCCGTTACCCCACGAAGACTACTGGATGGACACATTCACATGCATTCCTGATCACAATCGCCTCGAAAAAAAAAAAAAAAGTGTAAGCCTAAGTCATCACGCATTCATAATGAAATGGATGAGGTGCAGCCAAGAAGTAAAAATCGTTGTAGTATTTGCAAGCAAACGGGTCATTCTCGATGCCGTTGTCCTAATGTAAATGTTGGACCTTCAGGATCCTAAATTGTACTATCTATATTTTATGTATGAAATAACTTCTGCATGGTTGATTGTAATAAATGAGAGCAAGAATTTGTGGGTTTTAACAGTATTCATTTAGGCTATCTGCACTTAAGGTTTAGTGTCTTGAATTGCTTGATTTTTCTTCTACTTTTTCAGGGTATGTTTGTTATTGTTTGAGTGAGAGTCTCAGATAGAGAGAGTCTGGGCTACATTACAGGTGTTTTGCTCCATCGGCTTATATATACAGCAGAGTCTGGGCTACTCTTTTCTATTTGTTATGCTATGCTGTGATATTCAGTACAAGATATTCCTTTTCAGTATGATTATGCTATGCTATGCTTATTTTATTAGAGACTAACTTATGTTTTGCGGATTTCTGATCTGACATGTTCCTTGAAGTTTAGTCAATTAAAATGCTGCCAAGAGTTGGAAGAACAGGCTTATTTTTGTTCACTGGTAGGTGTATTATATGATTTTTCTCTGTTCCTTAAAGCTAAATCTCTTTCACTTAAGTTAATCAGGTAAATTTCTATTGCGTGCATGTGAATATGCTGCCTTCAAGTCATATGATTGGTAGGATAACATAATTGAATCATTAAAAGTAATGTTTAAGTGCTATTAAATAGAGGAATTATATAAGTTAATTTGCTTTAGTCATTGGATTCTGTATGACAGATATATTGACATTTAGTCTTAGTGTATTGACAGATATAACAACTGCATGAGACAATTTTAGTGTTTTATCAGATATTTGAGTTTTACATTAAGTCAAACTAAGAGAATTTGATGTGGTCAGAGCTTATATCAGGAATTTGAGCATTTGGAGCCATGTTAAATAATTAAGCACTCCAACAACACTTACTTTTTTTTTTTTTTTTCGCAGGTTTTAAAACCTCAAAACTTTTCTTTGTTTGATTATTATAATCATATTTTCTTTTTCAACGGGTGACAGCTTCAACTAGAAAAACAGCAAACTCTCACATTCCCAATTACCCAAATCTCCCATCTTAGTTGATGTGCCAAGTTCATAATGTCACACTACATGTAAGTATAACTGATACACAATAATTTGTTTTAGTTTTGAATGAAAATGGGTGGGGTTGTCACCTTCAAAAAATAAATGAGCAATAATATTTGGCTTTAGTTTGTGTCCTTTAATAGGATTCAGCTAATATGTTCCTTGTTCTTTTTGGATTATCTTGCCGGTGACAAAGACAACGATGAAATTTATGCACAAATGACCCTTCGGTCGGTGAACTCTGTAAGCAAATTGGGTTGGTGAGATTTATCTTTGTTGTGTTTTCATAGACGTATCTCAACATGCTTCGAGGCGGTATATGTCATTGCGGTCTAAAAAATGGTTCTTAATTTAACTGCATTTTCTTTTAATATGCACTGTAGTCCTTTTTTTCCCCCCCTTTTTTCAAGAATACAGAATATTATGTAAACTTCTCTTGCCTGTATGTCTTTCTTTGTTGCAACTTGGAAATTCACTTACAGTATACTTATGAACTTTTACCACTACTATCTCATATATCAATTGCTAGCATTTGACAATGAAATGCACACTATGCTTTGGTTTGGTGTGCAAGTTTTTTAGTATGAGAAATAGTATCATAATGATTATTTTGTTAATGAAATATTTAGTGTTTATAAGTGTCTCACTAATTACCATCAATTTTTGTTTTTTTTTTTTTTTGAATTTATTGGACACAACCTGAGCATCAGTGCTAAAGAATAGTATAAGGGTTCGGTTTACTACTTTCCTTTTTTAATAATATGTTACGAAGTTTATATAAGACAAGCCATTGGAATAGCAATTACATCTTTAGAATTCCTTGACAATAAGGAGGGGGGCATTCATTACTTATTCTTGATTCTTAGAAGTCTAGAAATTATATTGCTTGTTGTCTTTACACTTTTTGTTTCCCTTCACTCTGGAAAGTGATGTCTTTCCTATTCCAGACCTCGGACATACAAAAAGTAAACACCCAATTGAGTTATTTTGCAAGAATTTAACTGCAAGTGATACAAGTACACATGGTGGCTTCTCAGTTCCTCGAAGAGCTGCAGAAAAGCTGTTTCCCCAATTGGTGAGGATGTTGCAGTGAGTAAAATTTAATCATAGTGTTCTGACTGATGTATTTGTGTTGATGGATATTCTTGTCTTTTCCAGGATTTCTCAATGCAACCTCCAAATCAGGAGCTTATTGTTCGAGACTTGCATGATATTGTGTGGACATTTCGACACATTTATCGTGGTATGAACATTGGTCACACCTTGACTTCCTAACGAACTTCTGTATCTTAAGTGACTTTCTAGACATTTTGACACATTTTTTATGGTAGGGATATTTGATCTTTATTTTACATTAATTTATGCTTTCTTTGTTTTCAAGAGTTCACTCTTTTTTAACAATTCATTTAGGTTGATCATGGCCAACTCATGGACTACTTACTTTATATGTTAAATGAGTGGACTCCAACATTCCTTTTCTTTCCAGGACAGCTGAAGCGACACCTTTTGATGACTGGATGGAGTTTGTTTGTGGGTGCAAAGCGGCTAAAAGCTGGTGATTCTGTGTTATTTATCAGGTAATGCAACTATTGCAAGAACACATTCTTGATATGGCACATTACATGTTGAGCAGGTGCATCTGTACATGAAATCTGAAACCATTATAGAATAAATGACTCTTTCTGCATCTGCAAGCATTAAGAGATATCTGGTGCTGAGCAACTATAGAACTTGCTACTTTGAGCACCTATTGGAATAGCCCGGGTGTATAAGCACTCTTCCTATCATATTTTAGAGTAGACTGTCTCAAATAACTCTCTTATTTGTCCATACGGAAATAATTTTTGTACCTTGTTTTTTGGGCCCCAGATTGTATGAGACTTGCATCAATTATTTCTTGTGATTTAGAAAATAGTCTTAGTTTAGCTTGCTTGGACTAGGACTAAATGATGAGATGGAAAGAATTTATTGCTATAAAACTCTTCTTTTCATGGAATAGATGTAGTCAAATAATTGTAGATATTAGTGGAATGCAACAAGTCAATGAGATCTACGTTCAAGGCAAAATTTTTAGCCGATTTATAAGTCATAGTTTATAATCAGTAATAGCAAATCAATTGATCAAAGCTCATGTCTCTGTGAAGTTAAACTTTTTATTGAGAAAAAAAACTGTGGAACCAAGTAACATTATTTAATTAATCAATCATTTAACGCAACTGCCATTTCTCATCTCTATTATCCAAAAGAGTTTCGTTAATCACCATGAAAACATGATCTAGAACATTAAATAAGCACATCAAGCAACAAACTTACAACTAAGTAACTAGCTAAGTGTATAACAATTTGATATATGAGATATTATATAGGGAAGTAATAATGGGATATTGGAAGAAATAGCGGTTACCCGAATCTCATGTGTGGGCCTCTAATATTTTTGACAAGGTTTCCAATCCTAATGGGGCATCCATGGGACGTCGGGATGAGTTACTATCTGAAGTGTTGAGACAGAACCATCCTACCATCTTCTTAGCATCCTAATTGGTATTTTCTAGGATATTTCTTGTCCCAATTGCTGAGATGGGGTAGGATAGCTGCGCATCTCGTTCTATAAAAAAAATCAGGATGGTCTCGTTCCATGGAATTTAAAATCTTAATTTTTGATTCCCAATATTTTGATCCATATGATTTTGCAGGTCTTAAAATTGTTCATTTAATTTCCTTGGCCTCAAACATATTTAGTGATCACAACACATCCTGAAGGAAACCCTCAGTGTCATCCACCTCCCCCTACCCTACCCCCTGCAGGATTTCCAAGTGATCAGGTGGGGTATCTTTAGGCCATTGATTGGGGCCTTATTTTTATTTACCTTCATAGTAATTTTTCTTTCCTTGTAATATGTTTCATTGTCCTTTGAAGCTTTTCCTCCTGAATTCATCCAGTTTTTAAACATCTGCTGATTATAGAAATTACCACTATGTTGTAGCAAATCATGTACATCATAGGTACCCTCTTCGATAGAAAGCTACCAATCTTTAGTCTTTGGCCCGTTGCATCATAAAGCTTCATGTTTCATCACTTCTAACACTTATCATGCCTAAATATATGCCCTTATTGTTCGGAGTTACAAAGTTGTATACATTAATCGAGTTGAATATACGTAATCTTTGTTGGATCGGTTGAAGAATTCATAATTTATGTTTCAAAGCTAACTGGAAAGGTGTTGTAGATATATGACTTTGGCTATCTTTTGAGCGGAAAAGCTATATAGTGTTACGGAGTAGTTAAATATCTTATGTAAGCTGCATCTTTTATAAGTGACGCCATTTGCAATAATGCTTATAATTTATACGGGGATGAGAAGTCACAACTACTATTGGGTGTAAGACGTGCCAATCGTCGACAAACGGCATTGCCATCATACGTGCTATCGGTGATAGTATGCATATTGATGTGCTTCTTCTTTGCGGCTCATCTTTGCGGCAAGTTGCGATACTTTTCTTGTTTACTACAATCCGAGGTTTACCCAACTCTAAATTTCTCAAACCTTCCCATGTAGTATTTTTGAGTCTTTTTCATTACTGGAGCATCATTTTCTCTAAATATGCTCAGGGCGTGCCCTTCAGAGTTTATAATTCCTCTAGCCAAGTACCACAAAGCTGTGTACACCCAAGTATCAATTGGAATGAGATTTGGAATGATGTTTGAAACAGAGGAGTCAAGCAAGCGCAGGTGTAGATTTATTGTAATCATCTGTTTGAATTTAACTACAGACTTATTTCTTTGTTGTATTAAGCTGAAGCATGATCACAAAATCTTGCTAATATGGTTATACTGTGTTCTACATTTATATTGGTCTTCTGTTGTGTTAAATGTTTGATAGAGCATTTGATTTGAAGTGAAAACAAAAGTGTTTTGATCACTGTTTCAGTCTTTGACACTTGCTTCTTTTGTGGATTTAGTCCATGTGTGTGGAGCCACTTCTGTTAATGTAGTTTTTTTTAACCAGTGGGACTCGTTAGCTCTCTCTTTTCCTTTTTTTCCCTTCTTTGTCTAGTTTTTAGTTTTTCAACTTAGTATACTCACATTTTGTATAGAACATATCTTCTGTTTATCCTTACATGACTCGTGATTTTTTTTGGTTTGGCTTAATGTTATCTTGAAATGACCTTACTAAAGCCATCCAATTAAAGAGTTTCATAGCTTCTTGCTAATTTTCTCTTGCATCTTCCTGATAAACTTCATGGATGATTTTCCAGTCCATTTCCAACATAATAACTTTTGTTTGAAATTCACTGTTTTACACTTGACTATTTGTTCAGAAAACTTTATGCAACTGTCACACTATCCAATCTTCCTTGTGACATGCGCACCAATATTGCTTTTTAGTTGCAACTGTCAATTTTCTTGCTAGATCTAAGGTTATTAATGTAACACCAATTAGAACACCACCTATTTATAGGATGACCAAATTTAACATGCGCATGCAATCATGTGAGATCTTGGATAATTATAAAGAGTTAAAATAAATTTGAAAAAGATCTGGCCAGTTATCCAATATCTGAGCAATACAAGAAACAACTCAATGGATGAAACATATTTAATACATTAAACACAAAAGTCTTTACAACAATTAGTTTATTTACATAGCTTAAGTACCACAGCCCCGTCTAGGAGGTCGTCGAACTCGTCTAGAGCGTCGCGCATATGTCGCAATCGATCGAGGGCCCTCGTCAACCACATGGAAGACCCCCTCCTGCGCGGGGATCGTATCTGTCATATCAATATCGCCAAAATAGTGGGAGACATCATCACCGACCTCAGTGATATCCGTATCAGCAATGTCAGTAATCAGCAACGGCCTCTGATCATGACTACCAGATGTACCCTCACCTGCATGCCCCATGTGTGAAAAATCGTGTGCATATGGCGACGGCATGTAAAAAGGCGATGGTGTATAACAAAATCTACTCGTCCCAGGATCCTCATATGCGTGTGCCATCGCCGGTTCCTCATGAACTCGTGCCGCAGCAGGTGTACTCCTCACATGCTGATGGCCAATTACAGAAAAAGTGTTATCTAAAATCGCCCTCATGTCCAAATGAATCCTTTGCCGCTCGGCCTCCGATGTCGAATGCATAACTCGATCCAAGTTCAAGGACAACTCTTGAAACCTCTCATGCTGCATGTTTATGACAATATAATATCAAAAAACAAAAATAATAACTCAGGAATAAATGATATTAAATAATCATTTTAAAATAATACCATGAATTCAAATGAAGCTCCTTCTCCTTCATAGCCCGCAGTATGATACTCAGAACGGCTAATACATATACGTGTTATACTCCTAAACCATTCCATGTACTCAGGAGTAAATTGGACTCTCTCAGCAATAGGCTCCCCAATAATGATGTTTACACGCCGCTCATTCCATATAGCAATATGTGTGGCGTGTATGACATCCCACGAGGCATGTGCCCTCTCTCGTCGATCTATCTGATGAAGCTGAAGTGACGTATCGCATGGTGATGGGATCGACTGGCGGCAACCAAATTGTCGAAGCACTCGGTCCGGGAAATGCCACTCCACTAAATCAAAACAAATAAGTGGGGTCCGTGCCATCCAAATATCCGAACCGAATAAGCAGCTTGGAGGCAAAATAGAGAAAATCTCGGGCGTATACGGACACCATATGAACTGCATGTAAAAAAACCATCAATCCACAACTTACCTACATAAAATAAAAAAATAACATTGGAAATATATTTGAAATTTATTTATGTCATACCCGTTGGGAACTATCATCCAATACGTCGAACTGGTCTCTATAGGCACGCAGTGTATGAGTTGGGACATTCTTTTGGTTCAATCTCATATTCCATCTATGCCCCCATGGTACACCTAAGTGTCAAGCATCATCTGCATCAGCAGGTCTAGCCTCTGGAGTCTTAAGTCTGATGGGATGAAAAACAGGTAATCGTTCCCATGCCCATATCTGAACGTTCGAATAATGCTCGATATTAGTAAACAATAGAAAAGAAAAAAATCCAAACTCAATCGATATAATCAACTGTTTACCTGTAGCAAGGGCAAGTATCCTCCTATCTCTATCTGAGTAGGGCTCGTTCCGCGACAGAGTGCCCGATACAAACCGGCAAGTGTAGCAGAACCCCAGCTATATGCAGCAAATGCTCCAAGGTCTTCTAAAAGAGGCACATACATCAACTTCACTAAATATCCGGATTTATCTGGAAGGATGACTCCACCTATAATTCGGAGAAGTTGCCCCCTCACAAACTGCTGGACAACCTCATCATCTGCATCATCATCCAAGTGGAAGTCTCGGTAGAACTGATCGAAGAATGATAAGCAGAAACGGCCTTTAGAAAATGCCTCGGCAGGGGGTTCAACCCCAAACAACCTCACAAATATATCCACCTTGCTGCTCTAATATATACCGCGGATCAAGCCCAGTAACTGCTAACCCATCAATCCGTAGACCACTCAGAATACCGACATCCTGTAGTGTGACTGTCGCCTCGCCAAATGGAAGATGAAATGTGTGGGTCTCCTGCCGCCACCTCTCAACAAGTGCAGAAATAAAGCCGACATCGAGTCGAATCTGACCTATCTGATATATGCCATACATGCCAACTTGCTCCAAATAATATTGCACTCGTGGGTGTGCCATGCCCGGTGTCTCCTTCCATATCTGCGTGTCATGTCGACGGCATCTAAACACCGGTAATTCATGTAACAAATTCATTGCAATAATACATATAAATAACATAAACGCATGCTAACTAATTAAGAATCATCGATCAATAATGCATACCTCGCCCTCAAATATTTTGGTTGATCTATGCGAGGCTTGAAGAGTGAGAACACTAGGATCGCGAGGCCCAGGATGTAAAACATTATGAGCCATCTCATACTACTCTGTCAAAACAAGTAAAAACATCACATAAGAAAAAAATTTTTTTCACTGATAATAATAAGTAATATTAATCATGCTCATTTAATTTTTTCATGCTCATTGAATTTTTTTTACTTATTAAACAATGTAATTTTTCCAGGAAAAGCTAACTAACCTTTACTTATTTTTTTCGATACATAAATTTACTGATTTTTAAATTTTTCTATCGCGATTAACTGATATACTTGAACTAAAAATATTATTGTTTCAATTATCAATTTCTTTATCATAAAGATGAATGTGAACCAACTAGCAACTAAGCATATTTAAATTTTTATAATTTAATTGAATTAAAAAAATTACCTTGGGGAACCACCGGCTCGAGAAGGGGATGGGCCGCGAGAGAGAGGGAGCACGGGGGATTGCTCGGGTGCGGAAGAGGGGGACCGTGTGGGTTCGCACGAGAAAGAGGGAGGGTGCTTGGGTGCGCGCAAGAGAGAGGCAGCTCGGGGGACCGGTCGACTCGAGTGCGGACCGGGAGCGGACCGAGGGGGGGCGCTTCGAGGAGCGTGCGGACCGGGGCGGGGGGGGGGGCTCGGGTCGGGCTGCTGTGGGGTCTCGGGAGGTGGAGGAGGAGGAGGAGCTCGGGCTGCTGTGGAGTCTCGGGAGGGAGAGGGGGAGGGCGAAGCTGCGAGGGTGAAGGGGTATTTTGAGAAAAACACCACTGAGGCATTTTTTCAAACGCAAGTGGCATCTTAAAAAACACCTCTGAGTGGCGTTTTTTAAAACACCACTTTGAGTGGCATTTTTTAGTTGCCACCGTGCCAGCCCGACTGGCACTAACGGGGTATTTTTTTGACCGAACAAATGCCATTTTTTAACTTTAACCCCTTTCTTGCAAATAATTTCGTTCCCACCCTGAATTTGTTAAAAAAAAAAAATTTCATCCTATTTATAAAAAAGCCTCCGTAAAACACACATAATAGCGTGGATCTATCTATATTCACAAAGATTTTCCCATGATAGCTTCACTTCATGCATCGAGAGACCCTGCCCGTGGCCTTGCTAGAGTCCTTATCCAGTCGCAATCCAGCCCCTGAAACAGACCTCAGTATATCCAAATATTCAACTCAAGAGGTTCACTGATACATGATTAAACTGAAAATTATAACATTTAGCGTTTGGAAAGTAACACAAGTTTGCAAGGCGCCATGCAACCTGGTGATAAGAATAGATAATTTGTGGGCGGGGACTTGCTGTCACAAAACAGGTGCACCAACTAAAAATATAATTTATGTTTAAAACGGAACCGGACAGTAAAACAGGGCAACGATTCAACAGCATAAATATTTCACAGACGAAAGCAGTAAACCTTTGGATGACCTAGGAGAATCCAACTCAAAAGATAAGATACCCATCATTCATCCAGTTTACGAGAGGCAATCGACAAGCGAAACCGGGGATAGCAGAAACTCTAGCACCATTTGAATACATAGCGGAGTCCCCTCCACAAAAGCCCCAAGCTACCTCCATTTGATTCTTGGCTTTTTTAGCTGCAACAAAAAAAAAACAAAATATCTCTTCAGTTCGATCTGCCAAATTTTGTTTTAAAGCATCAATAATCTCACTCAGAGTAAACATGATGACTAATAAGCATGAAGAGGTGAGCGCAACCGTCCTGGCATAGACTGAAGGAAAATGCAAATGATACGTTATCTTGGCTTCACCAGAATACATGGGAAGTGCCTAATGATCCGAAGATCATCATTCAGCTCAAGACTCATAAAGATCCAACCAGTGCAAGAAAAAGGATATACAGTCACAAGACCAAAATACCAAATATCTAAAGTTAAACACCACAAAATGACCAGTGGCAAAGATTAAAGTTAGGGAAAATATGGCTGCATGCTCTAAAATTCACAAATCTAGCAGCTTCCATTATGCAGATATTTTTTTTCCCGAATGAGCATTACCAGATTGTCAAAACAGAAGTGCATGATATACATAAGTTCATACCACCTCACCTGGATTCAAGAGGACCACGCCACAACCCAGATATTCATCAAGCATCTGCAAAAGGGGGAGAAATTTTTTAAAATTACTTGCTTAAATTCAAGCAAAGACAGAACATGCAAATTTTAATGCAAAGAAAGCCAAAAACTTCTTGTAATGTTAGCAACACTTCCAAACTTGCTATCTCCTATAGGCTACAAGATTTTGACAAATAACAAACAATTTACAACTATTGCATAAACACCAATAACATGTTAAAGAACAAAAATAGAAAAAGTTCAATGTATTACATCTCCAAGACTTAATTGCAAACTTCCCTCAAAAATTATTAATTGCAAAGTGTAAAAGATAAATATCTCACTGCTAATTAAAAGAAACATATGCATATAATGCTAACTGCACAGGAAAAGATGACAAAGGAGTATTTAGCAAATAGCAACTCCCACATAGAAATCTTGAAGCAAGGTCTTATGTACCGGTTTCAATACCTGTTCTCGCCAACTGGTAGGGCATTAGTAAGGTACAGCTTTTGGTACCAACAATCAATATGTGGGGTGCAGCAGGTATTGGCTCCTTATTAGTATAGTACAATACACCTAGTATGGTCCAATACTCAAAACCATGTTTAAAAGAACAGGGCCAGCCCACTGAAATTTATACAGGAACTTGCTACTCAAGGCACATGACCCTCCATCCCTAAACATACTATTTAGGTGTGGTTCTTATGATATTATTATCTCTTATTGAACAGCACATGGTTACATTAAATAATAGGAAATTCTCCATAGTTCATCTTAGAAACATATCAATAGATCAATTATCTATTCAGAAGGTCAATGAATACATAGTTGTATAGAATGCTGTGTCATGAAAATGAAAGATCATGCCTACTTGAATCTTTCTAGATTAAGTCCACGATCATTTCAACAGGATCAGAAGATAAAACATATTCTTATAAAGTTTCTAGACATATATTATGCATCATCAAGTGTTATTGCCTGTCTAAATAAACTCTAATGGGGGCATAGGAAATATTGTCATAGCAAACCAACTCCTGGTGTTAAGTAAAACTTCAATGATGGCTGGATATTTAAATCACACCAGTTCTTTACAAATGGCTAAGTTCAACATCTAAGTTTATGACAAGGAAATATCTTATCCAACACCTACTTCTAAATATTAAATCTAAGACTTGAAGCAAAAACTTATAGGGATTGTAATTCCTTCCCTCAAGAAAACCACTGCCATAGCAGACCAACTTCTATGATAAATTAGACTTGTATAACAGCATGACATCAAATAATTCCATTTTTAACGAAAGGCTAGGCTCAGTGTTTGATTATATGGCAAGAAATATTTCTCTTAAACTTCTAACCATTTATTGCAAAATGTAAGAGCTGCAGAAAAATTTATTTCCTTCCCTAACCACTGTAATTTAAATATTTTTTGCTCATTTCATAATAAAAATTTCTCAAGCCAATACCACCTTCAGAGTAGGCAGGGAAGGTATACTTCACACTTACTGAACTCATAGATCTCATTGTTTCACATTGCCTAGTATTAGAAACCACAAGTTGACGAAGCAACTTGTTTAGTGATTCACTAGCAAGGTCAAAGGACCATACCAAGACACTCCAGCTGACGTCAAAACCATGCAAAATAACTCACCACTTCCACAATAACTCACCACTTCCACAACCATGCAAAATAACTCACCACTTCTACTAAGTCTTCAACTTCAAAATAATAGCTTAACCTTTAAAGCCTATATCAAATGCATGAAATCAGCATGTGGATCAAAGTGTAATACTTCAAAGTTCTGAAGAGTTCTCAAGCTAATGAATCTAAACCTAAGTAGTTAAGGGTTTTCAACCATTTATTGCCATGAAGTCTGGAAGGTCCATTTGCAGAAATTAAGCTTCCGGAACCAGAGAAGAAGAAGAAGAAGAAGAATTATACACTAGGTATGAAACCAGAAAAGTCAATGAATTGGAGCAAGTCTAAGCCACAAAGGGAGAAGGCCAGGTCTCATAGAGGGAATTGCTTTTTAAGGTGATAGAAAGCAATTCACGGTATAAATACTACTTTCTTGGTAGAAATTGTCAATTGATTATACCCATATACATTGTCAGAATTATCAATAAACGCTATGGTTTAGAAATGTTTAAGGGATAGAAGTAACTTAGGTAACAAATTTACTTAATAAGATCTTAGAGGCTAAAATATGCCTAATGAATAGAGGAAGAGCAGTAAAGTACCGATTTATCAGAATAAAGGAAATATTCAAAACTACTCTAACTATCGTAGTATTAAATTCATGAGTCATGTTATAAAACTTTGGAAGATGGTAATTAAGCATTGATTGAGATGTTACAAAAATATTGAAAAATCAATTTAATTTTATGTCAAGAAAGTCGACTATGAAAACTATTTTTCTTCTTAAGAGGTTAATGGAGAAGTATGAAAAAAAGAAACAATCTTCATATGATTTTTATTGATTTAAAGAAAGTAAATGACAGAGTTCCTAAAAAAGACTTATGGTAAGCATTAAAAAAGAAAGGAGTATTAGTTAAATATATTAACATAATAAAGATATATATGATGGAATGGTTATTGGTGTAAGAACTACTGGTGGTAATACTAGTGAGTTCTCAATTATAGTAGGTTTACATCAAAAATCTGCTCTTAATTCTTACCTTTTTGCATTAGTTATGTATGAGCTTATTAGGCTTATTCAAGATGATATTCGTTGATGCATATTAGTTGCAAATAACATAATATTAATGAATGAAACTAAAGCTAGGATTAATCATAAGTTGAAATTATACAGAAATGCATTAGAATTTAAAGTTTTTAAGTTAAATAGGACAAAGATAGAATATACGAAATGTAATTTTAGTACAATTAGAGATAGAGATGAGTGGAAAGTAAAAATTGTAGACCATGAAATTTCTTAAAGTGATCATTTTTTATATTTAGAATCGATTATTCATAAGAAAAGATTGAGGATGATATTATTTATAGGATTAAAAATAGAATGAAGAATTACAGCTGAAATATTATATATCATATAATATCTACCAAATTAAAAGAAAAAATTTATAAGATAGCCATAATATCAACTATCTTTTATGCTATGAAATGTTGGGTGGTTAAAAAATTACATGTACATAAGATGTATATGGATGAAATGAGAATGATCGGATGAATGTGCGGTAATATAAAAAAATATAAAATAAGAAATAAAATCATTCGTAGAAAGATAAAGGTAGCACCAATTAAAGACAAATTGAAGAAAGGATGGCTCATATGCTTTGGACATTTGCAACATAAACCTAAGAATGCACCGATATGAAGGAATGATTTTATACATGTGGAAAGAAAGTGAGGTATAAGTAGACCAAAAATTACATACGAGAAAGTGATAAAGAAAAATTTAAAATCTTTGTATCTTACTGAAAATATAATTCAAAATTGAGCAGAATGAAAAAAAAAGATTCATGTAGCTGACACCAACTAATTTGGGATTAAAGCTTTGTTGTTGTTATTACCAGAAGACCTTTAGAACCTGATATTCAGTTGAAATCAAATGCACTAGAGATGCTATTTTTACTTAAAGGCTTGAGCATTGGAATAAGACATTGATATTCAAGGCACAAAAAGGGAACACGAGGCTTGACATAGGGACCTGCTTTTTAAGGTGATTTGCTATTCTTACACACTATTTAAGGAAAAGCATTTCATGGTATAAATACTACTTTCTTTGTAGAAATTGTCAATTGATTATACCCATATACATTGTTATAATTATCAACAAATGCTGAGGACCTCTAGAACCTAATATTCAGTTGAAATCTAACACACTAGAGGTGCTATTTTTACTTAAAAGGCTTGAGCATTTGAACAAGGCATTGATATTTGAGGCATACATGATTAAGCCAAAGAGACAAGTTTACACACCATCAGAAAGGTTTCTTCAGAATAGGATAAGAAATGCAATCTGTTTAACTTTATAGACCCAATCATTACTTAAATAAGGCCTTCAAATCAACAAAGAATGAAGCAGCAAAGTGCATTTCTCTGCAAGAGAGTTCACGGTTCACAGTAAAAGAAATGAAGACTGGTCTCAACATGCTCCTCACCACGGAGCAAGTATAACAGTAAGTTTTTGAAAATTAATTTGCTAGATTTAATTATTAGCTGTTAATAATTTATCCTTTTCAAAAAAAAAAATGTTGAAGTATTGAACGAGTGGCTATACACTTAAAATGATGTATGCCAAATTGGGCAAAAATAATCATGCTTTCTAGATTATTATTGCTTACAGAAACCTTATGCAACACCATTCAGAGTCACTTGTCCAGAGAACAGTAAATAATTTACAATCGAAAGAAAGAAAGGAGCAATGGTGCTGTATAACATTTTATCAAGCACAGAAACAGTATTTCATGAGGATCAAGCCGTCTTGTAAACTTTGAATTACTTCCTGTGTTTAACTCCACAAAAATGGTGTATATTACAATTAGATGATCCTCTAAGAGAGCAAAACTTCAGACAATGCAGATCTTAAGTCCAGAATAAATCTTCACAAGCAATTCATGTAGATGCAAAGAAGACCATGGGTGTGAGTTTTGACTTTCAAAATTTTGGCCACAGTTATCCAAGACCAAGAGCTGCTGAGTTGATCAAAACTGGCCACTCTGAGCATGTACACTAAATCAAGTTTCATGAATTCAGTTCACAAGTTCTACGAGAGATACTTGAATCTGTATATGTTCCCAAACAAAAATTTGGGAAAAGGTGAAAATTTCAACCTCATCCCTAAATTATTAAACACACGAAATAATTAGCCGTAGTAGATCTTCACATGAAATACTAAATTGTGGAAACCAAAAAAATAATTATGATAAATGATCAAAAAAATAAATTTTATTGTTACATTTCTATTTTTCCATTAATATCTATAAAGAAATTTTAGTTTCCTTTGGTGGAGTAAAAAGCAAGAATAGCTCCTTGTTCCTAGTAGAAGTATTTAAATTCACAATAAGAGCATGCGCATATCCTATGACCCTTTAATGAACCCACATAACATAATTTTCCCCCTTGACATTCCAAACCTCAACAACTTACCTTACTACATGATCATAAGCATCTTGGACAAACTAACTCAAATTCATTTGATTGTTTCTTAACTTTGGGGGATGTTCGGTTGAAAAAAATTGGAAAACTACTTTCTAAGAAAATTTAGCTCTATATTTGTTTGTTCTTGTAGAAAATTGACAAACTTGGAAAGTTCATTGCTATGTCTTTGGAAAAATTTTCCTGTTCCATGAAAAGTAACTTCCTTTCCCACAAATTTCATTGCAATCAAACATAGGCCATCTACTAGAGCTATTTTAGCTTGAGATTTCGATCTGATCTGGACTTTTTTGGGCTTCTCATCCTTATCATTTAGAAATAATGCTATGTCCAACAAACTAAATATCTTGCAAGTGCTACCAACCAAAGTCTACTATGCACTGATCATAAGTAGTAGTAATACTTGTACCCAAAATAATAATAATAATGCAAGTTGTAGACCTCATGCTTTACCTTCAGTTGTGTAGTTTGGTTAAAGAGTACCAAGGGTATGGTAACTTGATTGCCAGAAATTCAAATATGTAGTTACAATTAAATGCAATTTCTCCAAATTGCTCTTGCAAATTCTTTCATATGATCTTGACTGAATCACTTTTTTTTTGTTGCTTGCTCTTTTAGAAGCAAATCACATATTTTAGTCCCAAAGAACAAATACTTTACAATGGAGTAGATATCAATCCAGAGATCTAATTAAGGTTTTGATGGCTCTTAATGTTGACAAGCATGGAGAAACTTTAAGGCTAATAATGATTTGGGTTTACAAAGGCTACGTACTTCCAGACAGACGTAATGGTTAACTTGTCCTTCCAATCAACCATTAAGTTTATTAGTGAGAGGATTAGCGACTCAGTTACCCTACATTAGATCTTGATTTCAAAGATTTGGATTCTGGATTTTGAATTGGCTGTTCCAAGGCCTTGTTTTTAATTAGCATGAACTGCATCTGGATGGATCTATGATAGACCTAAACCAACTTAAGACTACCTACACTCAATCTAAACATGCTGGACATAATCTAGATTGTTGCCCAAGTTAAGATTAATCATCTGAAATCCAGACTGGCCCAACTAACCTACAAATATAACATGGGAATACGGGAATTAGCATGGACTGACCACATCCTAATACGGCCACATGCCATTAACCACCTAATCTTTCTTGCAGCCCAAACAAGACACTTTATGGTGTTAGTCAGAAGGACAAGAAAGAAAGTGATAGGCCAATCCATTTAGGCTAACATGGGTTAAGCCTGCAGTAGCCCACTTAACTAACCCAGAAAAAGTGGAAAACTAGTGATGTGGAAGTTAAAATGTGATTGCCACATGGCATGAAAGGAGGGCCACATGCAGCAAAGCACCACCCTTTATCCTTAAGACTAGAGAAGCCACTATCAGGGGATTTTGGGAGGCTTTTCTCCAAAACAGTGAGAAAGAGAGAAGGGGTTATTAGACTTGTTGAAGGTGCAGCTAAAGCACTGGCAACAGCGAAGCACAACCCCAGCACCTCACCTGCCCCAAGCAAAGCCCCTTTATCTAGGCACCAAAAAGATGCCCCCTTGTTGCACCTCAAAAAAAAGGCTCAAGCACAGAGAAGTGCACCTTTGCTATGTTTAATCTCAGTTGTCAATCAATTATGATTTGATCGAGACTTTGGATCTTTGTGGTCAAAAGAGAGATGGATCAAAAGTGAAGATAGGCAAACAGAAAGGGGGAGAGGCAGACTAAGAGAAGCAGACAGATATAGGGCTCTGACCAAAGCTCATCCTCCTCACTGCTGCTCTTGCTCTTCCTCTTCCTCTTCCTTCTCTTCTTCTTCTTGGGCTGCAGCTGCAGCCATTTTTCTGTCCATCAGAAACAAAAGAGAGAACAGAACAGAGCACCCTTGTTTTCTTCTACTCCTCTGTCTGACAATTTTTGGTATCTGGCATGCCATGTTCTTTATATGTACATAAATCTGAATTCTAATGTTTTTTAGTTGTATTTGTGTTCATAAATCGACACTTCACTGTTAAATGTTTCAGATCATGTACTCAGCAATATTGGTATGTAAATTTATTTTTTTGCCTCACTTCATCAAGGTGCATGCCTTGTATAGCTTGTTGCACCTAGGCTCCAAGAGTCTCCCCTGGGTAACTTCAGCATGCCTTGAGGCTTTGACCATGTTGGGTTAGTACTACTGAAATCCTGCACCTAAAATCCAAAAAAGAAGCTCCTAATGATTTCTAAGCCACGACTAAGTTGCACCACACATGTTAAGTGAGAAGATATATCCAGGATATTTATGAAATTTCAAATTGGCCCCAAACCAAACAACAAGAAGATGAAGAGCAATCAATCTTTCAACCCTTGCAA
>JACVBY030000377.1:105350-214337 GCA_017589505.3 Metroxylon sagu
AAAATATAATTCAAAATTGAGCAGAATGAAAAAAAAAAAGATTCATGTAGGCTGACACTGTAACTAATTTGGGATTAAAGCTTTATGTTGTTTGTTATTACCAGAAGACCCTTTAAGAACCTGATATTTCCAGTTGAGAATCAAATGCACTAGAGATGCTATTTTTACTTAAAGGCTTGAGCATTGGAATAGAGAACGACCCCATTGATATTCAAGGCACAAAAAGGGAACACGAGGGAGGCTTTGACATAGGGACCTGCTTTTTAAGGTGATTTGCTATTCTTACACTATTTGTAAAGGGAAAAGCATTTCATGGTATAAATACTACTTTTCTTTGTAGAAATTGTCAATTGATTATACCCATATACATTGTTATAATTATCAACAAATGCTGAGGACCTCTAGAACCTAATATTCAGTTGAAATCTAACACACTAGGGGTGCTATCCTTTTACTTAAAAGGCTTGAGCATTTGAACAAGGCATTGATATTTGAGGCATACATGATTAATGAGGAACAGATAAGTTTACACCATCAGAAAGGTTTCTTCCAGAATAGGATAAGAAATGCAATCTGTTTAACTTTATAGACCCAATCATTACTTAAATAAGGCCTTCAAATCAACAAAGAATGAGAAGCAGCATAAGTGCATTTCTCTGCCAAAGAGAGTTCACGAGTTCACAGTAAAGAAATGAGAGACTGGTCTCAACATGCTCCCTCACCACACAGACAGAAGTATAAGCAAGTAAGTTTTTGAAAATTAATTTGCTAGATTTAATTATTTAGCTGTTAAATAATTTATCCTTTTCAAAAAAAAAAATGTTGAAGTATTGAACGAGTGGCTATTAAAAACACCCAAAATGATGTATGCCAAATTGGGCAAAAATAATCAATGCTTTCTAGATTATGTATTGCTTACAGAAACCTTATGCAACACCATTCAGAGTCACTTGTCCAGAGAACAGTAAATAATTTACAATCGAAAGAAAAGAAAGGAGCAATGGTGCTGTATAACATTTTTATACAAGCACAGAAACAGTATTTCATGAGGATCAAACCGTCTTGTAAACTTTGAATTACTTCCTGTGTTTAACTCCACAAAAATGGTGTGCTATATTACAATTAGAATAGAATCCTCTAAAGAGCAAAACTTCAGACCAATGCAGATCTTAGAGTCCAGAATAAATCTTCACAAGCAATTCATGTAGATGCAAAGAAGACCATGGGAATTCAATGAGTTTTGACTTTCAAAATTTTGGCCACAGTTATCCAAGACCAAGAGCTGCTGAGTTGATCAAAACTGGCCACTCTGAGCATGTACACTAAATCAAGTTTCATGAATTCAGTTCACCAAGTTCTACGAGAGATACTTGAATCTGTATATGTTCCCAAACAAAAATTTGGGAAAAGGTAGAAAATTTCAACCTCATCCCTAAATTATTAAACACACGGAAATAATTAGCCGTAGTAATGAATCTTCACATGAAATACTAAATTGTGGAAACCAAAAAATATAATTATGATAAATGATCAAAAAAATAAATTTTATTGTTACATTTTCTATTTTTCCATTTAATATCTATAAAGAAATTTTAGTTTTCCTTTGGTGGAGTAAAAAGCAAGAATAAGCTCCTTGTTCCTAGTAGAAGTATTTTAAATTCACAATAAGAGCATGCATATCCTACTTGACCCTTTAATGAACCCACATAACATAATTTTCCCCCTTGAACCATTCCAAACCTCAACAACTTACCTTACTACATGATCATAAGCATCTTGGACAAACTAACTCAAATTCATTTGATTGTTTCTTAACTTTAAGGATGTTCGGTTGAAAAAAATTGGAAAACTACTTTCTAAGAAAATTTTAGCTCTATATGTTGTTTGTTCTTGTAGAAAATTAAGACAAACTTGGAAAGTTCATTGCTACTGTCTTTGGAAAAATTTTCCTGTTCCATGAAAAGTAACTTCCTTTCCCACAAATTTCATTGCAATCAGAAAACATAGGCCATCTACTAAGAGCTAATTTTAAGCTTGAAGGATTTCGATCTGATCTGGACTTTTTTGGGCTTCTCCATCCTTATCATTTAGAAATAATGCTATGTCCAACAAACTAAATATCTTGCAAGTGCTACCAACCAAAGTCTACTATGCACTGATCATAAGTAGTAGTAATACTTGTACCCAAAATAATAATAATAATGCAAGTTGTAGACCTCATGCTTTACCTTCAGTTGTGTAGTTTGGTTAAAGAGTACCAAGGGTATGGTAACTTGATTGCCAGAAATTCAAATATGTAGTTACAATTAAATGCAATTTCTCCAAATTGCTCTTGCAAATTCTTTCATATGATCTTGACTGAATCACTTTTTTTTTGTTGCTTGCTCTTTTAGAAGCAAATCACATATTTTAGTCCCAAAGAACAAATACTTTACAATGGAGTAGATATCAATCCAGAGATCTAATTAAGGTTTTGATGGCTCTTAATGTTGACAAGCATGGAGAAACTTTAAGGCTAATAATGATTTGGGTTTACAAAGGCTACGTACTTCCAGACAGGCGTAATGGTTAACTTGTCCTTCCAATCAACCATTAAGTTTATTAGTGAGAGGATTAGCGACTCAGTTACCCTACATTAGATCTTGATTTCAAAGATTTGGATTCTGGATTTTGAATTGGCTGTTCCAAGGCCTTGTTTTTAATTAGCATGAACTGCATCTGGATGGATCTATGATAGACCTAAACCAACTTAAGACTACCTACACTCAATCTAAACATGCTGGACATAATCTAGATTGTTGCCCAAGTTAAGATTAATCATCTGAAATCCAGACTGGCCCAACTAACCTACAAATATAACATGGGAATACGGGAATCTAGCATGGACATGACCACACATCCTAATACGGCACACATGCCAATGTTCAACCACCTAATCTTTCTTGCAGCCCAAACAAGGACACTTTATGGTGTTAGTCAGAGAGGACAAGAAAGAAAGTGATAGGCCAATCCATTTGAGGCTAACATGGGTTCAAGCCTGCAGTAGCCCACTTAACTAACCCAGAAAAAAGTGGAAAACTAGTGATGTGGAAGTTAAAATGTGATTGCCACCATGGCATGAAAGGAGGGCCACATGCAGCAAAGCACCACCCTTTATCCTTAAGACTAGAGAAGCCACTATCAGGGGATTTTGGGAGGCTTTTCTCCAAAACAGTGAGAAAGAGAGAAGGGGTTATTAGACTTGTTGAAGGTGCAGCTAAAGCACTGGCAACAGCGAAGCACAACCCCAGCACCTCACCTGCCCCAAGCAAAGCCCCTTTATCTAGGCACCAAAAAGGTGCCCCCTTGTTGCACCTCAAAAAAAAGGCTCAAGCACAGAGAAGTGCACCTTTGCTATGTTTAATCTCAGTTGTCAATCAATTATGATTTGATCGAGACTTTGGATCTTTGTGGTCAAAAGAGAGATGGATCAAAAGTGAAGATAGGCAAACAGAAAGGGGGAGAGGCAGACTAAGAGAAGCAGACAGATATAGGGCTCTGACCAAAGCTCATCCTCCTCACTGCTGCTCTTGCTCTTCCTCTTCCTCTTCCTTCTCTTCTTCTTCTTGGGCTGCAGCTGCAGCCATTTTTCTGTCCATCAGAAACAAAAGAGAGAACAGAACAGAGCACCCTTGTTTTCTTCTACTCCTCTGTCTGACAATTTTTGGTATCTGGCATGCCATGTTCTTTATATGTACATAAATCTGAATTCTAATGTTTTTTAGTTGTATTTGTGTTCATAAATCGACACTTCACTGTTAAATGTTTCAGATCATGTACTCAGCAATATTGGTATGTAAATTTATTTTTTTGCCTCACTTCATCAAGGTGCATGCCTTGTATAGCTTGTTGCACCTAGGCTCCAAGAGTCTCCCCTGGGTAACTTCAGCATGCCTTGAGGCTTTGACCATGTTGGGTTAGTACTACTGAAATCCTGCACCTAAAATCCAAAAAAGAAGCTCCTAATGATTTCTAAGCCACGACTAAGTTGCACCACACATGTTAAGTGAGAAGATAAATCCAGGATATTTATGAAATTTCAAATTGGCCCCAAACCAAACATCAAGAAGATGAAGAGCAATCAATCTTTCAACCCTTGCAAATGTGTCAAATTCCAACTCCAAAGGCTTTGACTTGCAAAATACATAAATATAGGCCCATTTGAAATTATAAGATTTGCTTTATGGTGGAACTTGAATGGTTTGAACTTGGATTTTATTTGATTTTGAAATCTAGCAATTAGAAAAAGCCAACAACTTGAGATTGTCCTTCACTTAAGATTTCTTAGGATGTGTTCTAATACTAGTCATACAAAGAAAGTCAAAGTGAAACTATTTAAGACCATGACATTATTTGAGATGTAATTGAAGTTCCTGATTAGACTAAATAACAATTGTTGAAAAATGAAAATTGGCTATGATTGTCGGTAAACTAACATAGGGAACATGTTTGGGTGTTGCAAAGATAAAATATTGAAGACCTGCTAAAGTTGGTTTACTTAATGATCTCAAAGTGAGGGACAGAAACTGAGAACTTGGATGACTTATTCAAATTTGAGAGGTCAATGATCTTGCTTGCTAGAACTTTAAAGCCCTTTATCAGCGGCCAACAAGAATAATCCCACTTAATTGAGCATTTTAAGGCTGACTAATTGTACTTTCTAGTTTCTGAGACTTGTCTGATTCAGTGTAAGAATAAGTACCTTCTGTGGTTTTATCTTATAGCACATAAGACATGTTTGGTCCACATTTTATAGGCCTAATCTAGTTTGCTGGATTTATAGGAATCAAATTTAAAATAAAAAAAACAATCTAGTTGTTTTTCAGAAAGCATAAAGGAAAAAAAAATCAAAAATATTAGTTAAGCATAAGAAGTGTTCACAAGATTCTGTAGAGCTGGTGCTCAATTGGTCAATTTAAGAACACTAATTGACTAAAACATTATCATTGTTTGTCTTTTACAGGAGATATCTAAAAAGAATATTTATTAAAGCTCATGCATAATCAGTCAAATTGCTCTCATAAGAACAAAGGAGGACATGTCCACGTATCAAGATTCACAAGTCAGCAAAAATGCTTTTAAAAAGCTTGGATGACAATGTATCTATCATCAGTGGCATAATAATCTAGCACTTTGAAGTAAATTAGATGTTAGAGGATATTGAACTAAGGGCTCTAGTCATTAGCATAATTTCATGAAGGCCATTTAAATCAAAATCAATCCCTGAATTAAGATCCAATTTGCTTGATGTCTTCGTAGGTTGCAGGATACTGCCCAAAGCGTAAGACAGCCCAAGACAATAAATCTAAAAAATAACAAATATAAACTGAAATCAGAAAAAGGATGATCTGATCCAAAATTTGAAGCACAACACCCAACTGAAGTGTACAAATGAATCAGCAGCAACAATTTGGCAACATTTTATACCAATTCAAAAATTGCTCTCATCCTCCCTGTTCAAACATGATGTAAAATCAAGAAGACAAGAGCCTAGGCAGCTACCTGGTGACCAAGGCAGTCTTGGCATTTAATTCAAAAATTACAACACAGAATAAAATCACAGTCTTCTCATGTATAGACAATTTAAAGAATAAGGGATCACTCTCTATCTGTTTTCCTAAACTCTCAGTCAGGCTTGGCACCAACCCATCTCCTCAATCCTCCTTGGCCTAGTATTTCACCACAGCTGAATTCTAAGGTGGTTGTCCATTCATTGATAGAAAAATGACCCATCCCAGAATCAAAGCACTATCCACTATGTATACATTTATATATTTTGTAGATTTGTGACATCATTGTAGAAAATAATACTGTTATGAAATCTCAACATTATTAAATATTACCTAATATATCAAACTAAATGAAACAGTACAAGCACAGCATGGTACAGTACCTTACGATGTCAAACTATGACTAGCAGAGGAAGCACAGGTTAAACCTAAATCCTTGTTATGGATCCTTACTTTCCAGTCATGGGCATATAATAGAAATTGTTTTACTCATAAATAAATATTGAAAGATTAAAAAAATCTTAAGATAATGGAATATTGATCAATTTATATTTATTTTATGCTACATAGCACACTGCATTTGTGATTCCTTCAAACTCATTACTTGTACGTATATTTTTTAAAATTTGAGTCCCAAAATACTTTAAAAAAAATATAGCCAACAAGTGTTACCTAGATTTACCTGCAATGGTAGTTTGGATTGTTAAACAATAAGCATGGCAAAAAATCTTGTAGACAAGCAGGCCGTTATCTACCATCTTGGAAATTTAGACAATTTGTTATAATTGTGGAAGAAAAAAATTACAATACAAAAAAGAAGTCAAAGTGCTCAAGCAAAACATTTCTAAAAATTGACAACAAGCAGGACAGGTAAAAACACAGATGCAAACTTATGCATCATCACCAGAAAATAAGAGAAGCAGAGACAATACCCTCATAAAAATTATGCATGCAAAATGCATGATTAGAGTATACCAATGCACCACAAAGACAAAATGGGATTGAGTGCCAGATCAATTCTTTGCAAATCAATAGAGTCCACTGGGTTGCTTGGGCATGGAAAATACCAGCAATTCCTGGACAAGTTCATGGCAGGCTATCACCAGATTATTAAGAAGTTTTCAGAGTCCAGTGGATTATACTTCAAATTATAGAGCAGATCAACCACCAGAGATAGGATATACTCGTTATTTTAGGCATAGAATAGTTGCAAAAGCACAGTGTCTCTGAACTAAAGGGATGAAGATGATAAGAGGGATTCTGTAAATTGATCTCCAGAAATCCCGAGGAAGGAAAATTATGACCTCAAAGTAATGCAGCAGCCAGTCAGCTCGCATAAAATCACAGGCAGCAAGTGAAAAAACAGTAATCTAACCTCAGATCAGACCATTCAATAAAGTAAGACAGTCTCATCCAGAACCAAAAACCATTATAGTCCGCTCCCGCACCCTAAACCCAAATCTCTTTCCCTTTTAGCTCCTTTCCCTTCCGTTGAACTAAAATATAATGAAGAAGTTGAAAATTTAGACAGGGTTGCAAGTCCAAACCCTATATAAATAAGTCAACAGAGGCATAATAAACATATAACAAAGCAAGAATAAGGAAACTCAAATCTACAACTAGTTAGAGCATCTTCAGTCCAGGGAGGGGGAAAAGATCAAAGCCGATACTTTTCATCACCTACAGCCCAAAATCAACATTAAAGATCACATCCATACAAGAAATAAGATAACATTTGTGTTGACAGTATAAGTCCGAACCTTTCTGCTCATCGGAGGCATCGTGGTACTCCTGCTCCTCCTCAGGCACCGGAAGCAACTCCGCCTCCTTCTTCACGGGGCCCTTCGCCGCGATCGCATCTCCACCATCAGCTACGCTCCCTGCCCCAGCTCCGGCCCCCTCGTCGGGGTACCGAACAACCACCACAGGGCAAACGCAGTGATGGACACAGTAGTCGCTGACGCTTCCGAGCCTCCCCTTGCTTGTCCTCCGGGAAGCCCCGAAACCCCGGCTCCCCATAATGACGGCGCTGAGCCCGAGCCTCTCCACCTCGAGGCAGAGCCTCTCCTTCATGTCGTGGTCCTTGACGATGTGGATCTTGAAGGGGATCAGCGCCTCCACGAGCGGCTGGGCGAGGTCCTGCGCCTTGGTGCTCGTGAAGGCGTCGAAGTCATCCTCCAGCTTCTGCTGCGACTCCTCGGAGTCCGCCTCCTCCGCCGCCGCCGCAGCGGCCGACACCGAAAGGTCGATGGAGCCCCAGTCGGCACCGTAGAGGACGCTGGTGGGGCGGACGTGGAGGAGGATGACGGCATCTCCGGGGCGGAGGTAGTTCTGGACGGCCCACTTCACAGCGTAGGCGCTCTCGTCGGAGAGGTCGACGGCGATCGCGATCCGCCGGTGGGACCCGGCGGAGGGGTTGGCTGCGGCAGCGGAGGAGAAGAAGAAGCGCGGCGAGGAAGGCTGGATCGTCTGCGCAGCCGCCGGGGCCTGGCGGTCCGTTTCCGGCGGGGTCTGCTGGGGGATCATGCCTCGGAAACCTAGGGTTCTCAGGGTTTCGTTCTTTTCTTGAGCAAAATTTCGATACCTTTTTTGGACTACCGATGAGAGACGACTAACTCCACAGAGAGAGGGAGAGGGTTTTGCGAAGAGTTTTTAGGATGGTTCTGGGGAAAGGGAGGAAAAAAACAAACAAACAAACAAACAAACAAAAAAAAAGAAGGAAAGGATGAGGGAGGGCGTATGGAATGATGTAACGGGGGTGAGATTAAACGGGGAGGGCGGCACGGGAAGTCGGGAACGAACGCAGGGAATTTTGCTTAGTACATACAATGATGGGAATGCCCTATTCGTTTTCCCCTGTCCTTTTCTGGATGCTTTTTTTTAAGATCATAGAGAGATATTTATGGAGGTTAACCCTTTGGCTGTTTAGCGTAGGACAGAAAACAACGTATGGTCGGGTTCTACCATCGTGGTGTAGACCCTCCTCGAAGCTAAATTTAGAGGTGGTAATTTGTGTATCTCGATCGTATTTTTATGTGAGACCAAGATATAGCACTATATGAATTAATATGCATACGATATAATTAATTAATTATGTTTAAAATTTAAATATAAATTTGACATAATTATCAAATAGGTAATACAATACGATGTGTATAATTTATTTAATAAATAGATCATATTAAATTGATACAATATGACTCATTCAATATAAATAGATATAACTTGCTTAGCATAAATAGACATGACACAACCTACCTAATATGTCTCACTTATTTTGTCATCTATTAAATGGGTTCTAAATAAGTTACTTTATTAGTTGATCAACTTACGATATAGCATGATTATTTTGTATCATAATCGCATCAACAAATTTACAATATAAATCTACTTAAGGTTAAGTCAAACTCGCTTATTTTTTATTGGATTCGAGTTGTGTTTATATGTCATGTTTAATTTTGTCATTCTTCAATGAAATATCTTTAACTATATTGAAGAAACTAAAATATTGGTGTTTTCTCTGAATGATCAAAATCAAAATGAATACCAAAGGTGAGAAAACATTCGAAATAACTAAACTTTTTAAGATTTTTAATGGGCATACATACATACATACATATATATATATATATATATATAGAGAGAGAGAGAGAGAGAGAGAGAGAGAGAGTTGGATTTTAGTCAAGATTTTGATTAATATAACAAAATATTTTCATAATTATATCATTTCAAAAAATTGATATAAAGATTTGTCAAATATAAAGAAAATTAAGGAAAAATATATTTGAAAAATATGGCCAATATGTTGATTTCACTTTATATCGACTCAAATGACTAAACTCAAAAGTTTAATTATATCATATCAATGAGTATTAGAAATCAGAAATCTTAATCAAAATAAGAATAACTACATATGGAAGACATGACATCATAATTGTTTACATATGGAGGTTAAAAGATTATTAAATCATGAAGATTGATAGTATGAAAAGAGCTAACAAAAAAAATTACAATTTATTGTAATTGTGTGGTGGTTACTAGTTTTTTTTTGTTTAAAAAAAATTGTTGCAATGATGCAAAACTATAAATAATAGCAAGTTAGATTTTTTAAATCATTTTGTGACAAAGAATTTTATCTTAAATATTTAAGAAATAAACATATACAATTCAAAACGATGATTCTATGATCCCTCATTTTAAAATTATGATAAATTTATGTTCAGAATTGTGATCCATCGACCATACCAGTGCATGAGTATTTCAATTAGCTAGTTTAACAAACATGATAGGCAAACTGAAAAGTATAATTTCAATACTATTATTCTGTAATCCCTTTTTTCACTAATTTTTATTAGAATTTCCTTTCTTTTGTAGAAAATGTTTGGATACTGCCCTCTGTAGCTAGCAATACTATTTTTTTCCAATACACAAAATATAACTCTTACAAAATAAAAAACTATAGCCTAAGGCAACCGCATACCATTTTTTAGGTTAAAGAGTCTTGGAAGAAGTCCTTAGAAACAAGAAAACATTTTGTAACCCAATAAAAAAGAGGAAAGCATTTATTTTGCATCATAATAATGCACTATAAACCAAATATCACTACAATTAGATGATAAATAACTAAAAATATAATTAATAAGCTTTTGCAAGTCCAAAAGAGTAGGGTGCACAAAAGATCCATAGAATGCAAAATAATAATAATAATGATAATAATATAAAAAGATGTCATGATCATACTTATATACACATATACATGCGCACACATATATATCTTTTATTTTTACAAAAGACTCATATTTAGAGTACATATAGCATGAGGTTAAAAATACAAAAGTAAAAAGTTATAGAAGTAAAATCTTTCTACTATAAATTTTAAAAGTGTAGAAGTTTTCTTATTAATTATGTTCGATTATGTCCGTGAATGAATGATGGAATACTATAGGTGCAACTGTTAATTATATTTAGAACAAGATTAATGTTAAAGAAATAAAAATATTATTTTTTTTATCATTAATATAAAAAAGATAAGATGTGAGAGAATGATAAGATTATATAATATTTTATTAGTTTTAATGTGTCAATATATTTTTATTTTATAAATAATTTTTATCTTTAATTTTATTAATCTATTCGATTCGAGGAAATAAAGGAAAGAGAACTTCTATGAAAAATACTAATCTTAGACCAAATATCTTTTTTTTTAAAAGATAAAAAATTAGAAAATTAACTTTTTATCTCCTTTAACCTTATGCGCGCGGTATTGTTAGAAGTATTTTTTGATAGCGTTTGCTGAATATGAAAGGGTTGGGGACTCAAGAGTCCATTCCATGGAGAGCAGGGTCTCTCCATGCTTGCTATTTTTCTAGCACCGTGAGATAACTGACCGCATGCACTGCTGTCGAATTCGAGAAGCTTGGATGGTCTCTCCGTACCAATGGCACCGGCAAGGAATCCCTGGGGGCTTGATTTACATAATGAAAACCAATAAAAAAAAGAAAAGAAAAAGAAAAGAAAAGAAAAGACCTCGGCTTGAGTAAAGACAAAGCTAGTGCTGTTTTCTTATGACGGAAGCCGGAATGATGCCTATCGTATGCCAACCGCTTAGCTTCCCTTCTTCTCTTTTCTTATCCTGTGAGCTGTCCTTGGCGCCCCAAGTTTTGTCCCAGACAAGCCGAAGGTTTCACATGTCAACTTGCCAACAGGAACTCGTGAGGCTAACCGTCTTCACATGGAATTCCTGATTTTATCTTCCCGATTTCATGTTATGATGAAGAGCCAAAGCACCAGTTGACTTAAATATGACACGTGTGTTAGAATATTTCGTATCAAAATAAGACTCGATTGCCATCAGTTTGCCTTCACCACGATTTTCTCAACATTAGATTGATCAAGAACGATTCATATGTAATCTTCTTGCTAATATTTCAAATCTATAAATGCAAGCAATCACATATTCTGTTGAGGCTGCAAATGTATTGGATCAATCCATGATCCGACTCATTCCTGATTCAATTAAATTTGATTTGGTCTATATTTAAAGATTTGTGAGTTAAGTCTGAAAATTGGACTCGATTTAAATTTTAGGTTGAATTTGAATCTTATTTTTTTTTATCCGATTTAAACCCAATTTATTCCAATACATGAATCTTAATTATATAAATCTTATTTTTCTTCACTCTAATTATCTTTATAAACCAATTGAATAAACTTTAATTTAAACTAATTTTCCTTTTATTTTGATAACTAGATCTTTCTTCTTTCTTTAATTATATCTAAATATTTATATTTTATTATTTATTTTGATGATCCTTATTTATAATATCTTTAAGTATATCAATAAATATTTTAAATATCATAATTTATAAACTTAAGGATAATCATTTACTTAGTCAGAATTAAGAGTTTTTGAATAAAAATTTAAGTTTAAATTAATTCTTCTTAATCTTATCTACATTTTTTTGATTGATTTATATTTGATAATCAATTATTAAATTTTATTAATAAAACAATAGTTAGATGCTTGATTCAAATGCAATATTTTAGGTTGAACTCAAATAATCCATTGGGCGCCTAACATTTCCTTTATAGACATGATTAGATACAATTCAATCAACAATTGGGTTGGGTTCGGATCCAAAATAAAGGTTCGAATATAGAATCCGATCAAATCAGAATCAAGTATGCTCTGACCTAACTTGATCCGTTTGCAACTCCGAACTCTATATATGCCTTCTCTACCGGTCTAACATTAATTAAATCCCGAATGGTTCGAATACAATCAGGATAGAACACTAGATTCACATGTTTTTGAAAAGATATTTATGTATCCTGTTTAAATGGAGAAAGCCTCAGCTAAGTTAAAAGAGAGTCCAAGGATTCTCATGTATAATATGCACTCTTTTTTTTTTTTTTTTTTTTCTTCCCAAGGCCACAAGCGATTTTGGTTGCATGTGTTTGTTGCAGGGTGGTGGGCAAGGTGAGGTGAGTTCACTAGACTGGCTCAAAATTAGACTCTTAAGGTGTTAATGTAGCATATAGACTCTAAGATAATGCAAGCGTATATGTAGCCTTTATTTGGGCACATGGGAAGGAGGCGTTGGTAATAGGTATTTAATTAGCAAGGACAGCCTGACATCGCTCCACGTCCGTCCCACCACCTGCTTAACAATCATACGGAAATGGCCCACCTTGCAAGTAGGATGCCCGTCGCCTTGAGGCACGTATGGAATATTTCTCGATGAAAGAGAGGCATGCACTCCATCCAAGTGCACCATGCATCAAAAACGAAAGACAAGCATATCGAAGTCAAAAATGAAAAACAAAAAGAGCGAGAGTCTAAACAATCTAAGCCCAGTTATTTCTCTTATAGTCATTGGCCTTCCCATGCAAGGGTACCATACATTAGCTTTCTTTTGGGGCTACCAAAGCCTTAGAACTGAATGGCTTCTCTCTTGACTTTTTTTTTTTTTTTTTTTTTGGAGATAATGGAATAGGCTCAAAAATAATCTCTTCGTTCTTTTTTAGGACTTCTACAAAGGTACCTTAGATATGTACAAATTGATTTTTGTATATATGGTTTTGGTATAATAATAGAAGGGTTTACTTTTTGTGAAAGAATTTTATCTTATTAACGTTCTTAACAGCATTTATAAGATTATTTTTTAAATTTTGGCATCAAAGCTAGTAAAATTCTTACCTAGCTTTGTGGATAAAGTCCAATCCGCATTCATAAAGGATAGGTCAATCAAGAAGAATTTCATTACTAAACACTAGATCTTGATTCATTGTAAGCAAATTAAATCACATGGAGTATTTTGAAAATTTGATTTTGAGAAAGCTTTTAATGGAGTCAACTGAAAATTTTTTTATAAAGATATTAATGGCTCATGGTTTTCTTTCTTAGTGAATAAGATATATTTTCTCTATGTTCTCTTCATTAAAAATTAATGCAGTGGTCAATGATTGTCTAGGAAAGTAGATCAAATGCAAATAAAGGTTGCTTTGCAATAAGGGGATCTTCTCTCTCCCAATCTCTTTATTCTAGTAGATGATATTTATTAGATTATTGAATTAGGTCGGAAGAGTTAGTCTTCTTCATGGAATTGATGATTCTCCTAGCTTCTGCAATATTAGAAGACTATATTTTATTAATGATTCCTTCTATTTTATGCTATGAAGAAGAAGAAGAGCTCGTAACAGTCAAGGCAATTCTATTTGATTTTGAAAACACATTGGCTTTTAAGATTAATTTTTATAAGAGTTTAGTAGTTTGGCTAAATGCAAATAAAGAGGTGGTTTACCTTGCTAATTTGCAAAAGGAGGAACTTTCCATTCACTTACTTGGGTCTACCTTCAAATGTTTGCAAAATTCTAAAGTTGTGTTGCATATTGCTTAATGAAAAAAATTGAAAGAAATTTATCTTCTGAAAAAAAAAAAAAAAAAAAAGAATGCTCTTTATTGAAGAAAGATTATACCTCATTAATTCTATTCTGACAGCACTTTTATCTTACTATATGCTCATATTCAAACTCCTTTACTGAGTTAGTAGAAAAATAAACAACATAAGCAGAGTTTTTTTATGGAAAGGGAATGAATTAGCTAGTGGTTTTAATTGCCTAATTAACTAAAGAGCTATCAGTAGAGATAAGAAAGAAGGTGGATTAGGCATTCAAAATTTCAAAAGCATGAATTTGATACTATTGGCGAAGCAAGCATGAAAGTTTATTAGCAACCATAATATAAAGAATAGTATCCAATGACTTATATTCAAAGCTTATTACCTAAGAGGCCAGTTCACTATGAGGGTATGATAAAGGGTGATTAGAGCATTGCTAATTTGAAAAGATATCTACAAGGACCTTGATACATTATAGAGCTGCTTGTTTTGTAACCTTGGAAATAATGAGAAAATTAGATTATGAAAAGATTGTTAGATTGCTCCTATTCTCTTTGCTTATCTCTATATGATTGTGCCACCAAAAAAATTATATTCTTTAGTGGCCTTATTTTGGAGCCACAGAGTATAGCAATGGATGGTGCATTTGAGTGGCCCCCTTACAGCCACAGAATCCTTACAGCCAGTGCGGCTTCAAAGTTTTTTATTAACTATTTGCCTATCACCATCATATGATGTTCCAACTTAGGAGCTTAGCGTGAAGATAGGTTTAGTGTAGACTCCTATTACAAATTCATCAATCATTAAAGAATTATCTATCACTTTTATTCTCTAGTATGGAAAGCATTTGCCCCAAAGAAAAAGTCTTTCATAGGTTCGCTATTTGAAAGAAGTTACGCACGGATAACATCTTAACCAAGAAATGATGAAGGATAAGTAATGGGTGTAATTCTGTGAAGTCAATTATGAGCCAATGGATTACTTATTCATTAGATGCCTCTTTTCAAGAAGGATTTTAAAGGCTTTGGCTGGTGCAATAGGCTTGAAAAGACTTCCCTTCAGTATTTACCAACTTTGGTCTAATTAGAGAAGGAAATGTATGCAAGCCACTTCGAGGAAATGCTAAGATTGGTTGATTATTGGTCCTTCATAAAATTTTGGCATTTGTATAGAATTTATAGCTTGAGAAAAATGCAAGAATTTTTCTTAAGAAGTCATAGCTTTGATCATTCATAAAATATTGACCTTTTTTTATCTTATAGGAAAATCTCTACCCTAGCAAGCACTTGGATCCCTATCAGTCATTTTGTAATCTTCTATCTTTCATTCATCTCCTCTAAAAGTATATGCAAATTTATGAATTTAATAAATTCCATGGGAGACTTTCTTCCTCCACTATTACATTAACAAAAATATCTATTTCAACAACCATCTCTAGATTCAAATGATAAAAATACTGCTTTGTCAAATATTGGTGCAAAATGATCAGATTAGAGTGGTGATTCTTGTAGTATTGTCATAAATACTCATGGATAACTCTAGTGGAAGATTGAAAATGGAAGGAGAAAATCATGAAGTAATGCAAGAATTCCTTTTAAATAGTAGCATGATTTCTCAAGAAATTATTTTGAGAAATGTATCTAATACAAATGAAGGTTAAGAGAATGATCCATACTAAATTCCTAGCATCAATTTAAGACTTATGGGTGCTGTCTACAATAACGATTTTGAGGTAGGAATAGTTTAAGACTCTATTTGTCGGAGCTATTGCAGTAGAATTTTTAAAAGTAGAGCTTTTGAAAAAAAGTTGTTTGCTATTTGGTAACTAAATTTCTAAATTATTATGAAATTTAACATTTATGTTGTAACTAAACTAAGAAAATGTTTTTAAATTAAAAATGATAAAAAGATATTCAACTACCTATCTTATTAAAATTTGGTAGTATAAATTGTTCTAATAATATAATACTATAATTTTATAATAATATTATGATATATCATATTATAGTATAAAAATATAATAATATTATAATGTTATAATATATTATTTTTATTATTATTTAATAATTATATTATAATATATTATTAAAATTATGATCATAATTATTTAATAATATAATATCACAATATTGTGATATTTTACTATAGTAATATTACAAAATTATATGATTATATAATATAATAATATTATATTTGTATACTACATTATGGCATTTTGTAGTATTATAATATTATTATATTATCTTATCTTACACTATATAATATGTCTAATTATAATAATATTTTCATATAATTATAATAATTATATTCTATTTATAATATATTATAATATTATTATAATCATAAATATTATTATTATAATAAAATATTAAATATGGTTGCTCTTCTTATTTGAAATTATAATCTTTAAGTTTAATAAAAATAACTCTCTAATATTTGATAAGTAAAGGTTTTTTATGTAAATTTTAATTATTTTTGATCGAATCAGAAAGTATTTTTAAAAGTTTTAATAAAAGATCATAAAATTATTCAAAAGTGCTTTTAAGATTTTAAAAGCACTTTTATACTCTCCTAAAATTTAGATAAATAGGGCCTAATTCTAAAAGAGAATCTCCCAAACTAATATTAAGCATTAGATGGCCGAATAATCCACCACCATTGATAAAAGTTGCGACAGACTTCAACTTTTCTTTGCGTGCATGCTCCAATCTCTAAATTTGTTAACCCCTTCTCATTATTTATTTATTTATTTTTTAAGGAAGTTGACCTCTTATCATAAGAAGTAAATTCTTCTTCCTCAAAACATCTTCAGCTGAAACCTGCTCTTTGTTTTTTGTACGCTTTTCGTTATCTCAATGAAGGGAGACCTGATTCTTTTTCTTTTAAAAAATAAATAATATTATTTTTTGAAAACTAAATTCACAACTTAAAAAGATGTTCTATGAATGCCATTGGAAGTAACATACGAGGGGATGACATGGTCGATTCCATGTGAATTTCTAGCTTCTTCCCAGTGTCAAATCTGTCCTCCACCAACAACCACCACCCAATATTCTCAACCAGGATTTGGGCGTGGCAGAACATTCCTCAAATACATATTTCACGGTTCTCTCTCACTTCTCGAGTAATCCGCGGGATTAAATCAGTGCGGAGAAAGACGCCAACTATATGATTAAAGATCCCATCCGGGCTGCTAACTCTGTCAGACCGCCGAAGACCGCAATTTTGCCGTTCGGGATCAGTGGCCAAGCCTCTCTCCTAGGCCTGCCTTGAGGGCTTATTTAAATAATTCAAAATAATCTCACATTTAAGAATAACATGAAGAATATAATTAATAAAACATAAATTTATTTAAACATAAATCATAGTTTTAAGTAAACTTTTAGGATTTTTAATATAAATATTAAATCTTTCTTTTTCTTATCCTTGGTTAAGAAAACGAAGATGTGACCGTTCTTATGGAGAGAGATAAGCAAAGAGTCATTTACTTTATTGCGTCTGGATTCGGTTCCTGCTAGGAGTTATATAATTTTATTGCATCTGGATTTGGTTTCCCGCATGGCAAAGTCACCCACACGGCTGCTGAAAACTTTGATATCGATGCTAAAAAAGAAGGCTTCGAGGCAAGGGGAATATCAATGATCCAAGGTTATGGATCCCTCTGGCAAGGCTGCAAGCCAGCTCATGCTTAATAATAATAGCGAGGAGCAGCAACAGGAAACCCATGTGAACTTCATAGCCAATCTGCTCGTCTTAGCAAGAACGGAAGCAGGCAAGCAAGTACATAAAAGCCAAAGCCAACAGCCACCTTATCCAAGAAAAAAATCATGGACTGTACGAGGCAATCTCTTACCCAAAATCTTAATCCCAAAATAAAGTCAGAGCATGAGATATATCCAAGAAAAAATCATGCTTTTATAATATATTTCTTAAAAATTAGACTTGCATTTGGTTTGTCCACCGCATCATACAGCCTTTGATATCTATTTCATTTTATTTCTGCTATCTTTGATCTTCCAAAAAATTGCGATACCATTACAAAAACAAACAAAAGCATTATAACAAAAACCTTAAGATGATCGAATTAAGAAGGAAGATAAATATTGACTCGTAAATTTTATTTGTTTTAAATGGATAGGTGTGAATAAAAACGCTTGTGCGTAAATAGCTCTATTATCTAATAAATTTTAGTAGAGAAAAATCTCTCTCCATTATTTTGAAAAGAAAACCTTTTCAATTGCTAAATTCTATTATTGTCCTGACTCAATAAATAATATTTCAACAACTAAATAGGCTTGTAATAACTACTATAATATAATAGTATTTTTATTCAAAAGCATTTGTATATAATTTTGGCTCTATCATTAAGGATGCACGAGTTAAATGGGATCGAATTAGGTTTTAGCCTAAACTTGATTTGATCCCAACTAATTCTTAATTTTTAGAATCGAAATGGAATAAGTTATGTCAAAACATAACTAGGTTAATTTGGTTTGATTCTTGAATTGCTTTGTTTTTTTTTTTTTTTTAAAGTAAATTATTGGAATTATTCAAGATTAATATGATATCTTGAATCTTAACATATATAAAACTGAAGTTGCAATGGGAAACATGAAGCTATCATCGAAAATATTTAATAAAAATAACAAAAAACAAAATCTAACAACTACCTAATAATTTATAAACAAAATAATAGAAATGAAGTTAAAAGCTATGTCCAATATAAATTGCAAACATAAAAGAAAGACAAATCCCATTTCCATCAACTTGACAATAAAGTTAATTTACACGTCAAAAAATAAATAGAGGAAAAATGATAGATAGGAAAAAGAGAATTATCTATGACAGTGAACTTATTCAAATTTTTGATAGAAGTATAAGTAAATATTCAACCAAATCTATCTATAAGAAGGGCGTGATTCATGCTTCTGAGGTTATTGTTCTCTCTAATGATGAGATGCAGGGGTTTTATGAAAGAGATTTTTTTTTTTCTTTTTTTTCTTTTTTTTCTTTTTTTTTGAACATTTCAGGCGTCGGAATGTTATCAAAGGCTGATATTCTGGAGCCACCTTTTGAAACGAACTCAACCGCTGTTAGAGAGCCAATGTGGATGTTGGGGTGGGAAAAGTTGGGCCATCCGCCAGCAAAAACATTAGCTCTCCAGGAATCGTTAGGTGGGTCATATCAAGATTTACACGGCTTTAAAGTTTCACAGCATAGATTACCCCTGGAATCACGCCATAATGTTCGCATCAATCCTTTTATTTCCACAGAAAAAACCTCTGGCTCGAAGACCAGGGATAAGGACAGCCAACCCGATGTGCCAAACGCCACGACTTAATATGGTTCCAGGTGGCGGCCACTGACGGCTTTCTAGGGGTTCTGGTCCACGGTCGCGGATCGAACCAGCCCACCGAGAAGATAAGAACAGGAGCACATGGACGCGTCGATGGACACGGTGCTGGGCCCCGGCTCCAGCCTTTTGCAAGCGGTCGGCAGTTCTACTCGAGATCACCAAAGGGTAGCGCCGTAGAGAGAGAGAGAGAGAATGTAGAAGAAAGGAGATGAAAGATTTGCGGATAGAGATGGAAAGCCATGGTGGGGAGGGAGAGGAGGCTTCCATTGAGGGGTCTAGAAGTTCGAAGTTGGACTAATAAAGAGCCTAGGTTTCGAAAATGAGGGCCAAACTGTGGCCAGCTAAGAGTGATAATAACCACTGGTGGGATTTTAACAATTTTTTTGGGTCAAGCCATTGAATTCGTGAGCCACGTCCTGGCAAGTTCCGTATTCGAAGGGAGTCCAACAAGTCCCGTTGGGAAAAACAAACGCATTGGATTTAGGTTGCATGGCCAATTAACGCAGCACGGAATCTCATATAATAAATGGTTTTTACTGCAGGCATTAGGATAGGGCTACCTTCAAGTCCCTAAATTAAGGGAGGTTCCATTTGTTCAGGCTCAGAAAATGTTGAGTGAGAAAATTTCAGGGACGAACAAATAGTATGTGGGAAGGCTCCATGCTGATAATATAAGTTTGCGTAGGATGTCATCAAGATGTGATACCAAATCTTGCATAAGATATAAAGTTACTCAACGGGTCCTACATGGGAGAGGTATTGGAATTGTTTGCGTTTTCATCATAAGAATTGCTTTTCTGACAAGGAAATATGTGGAAAATAGTACCATAACGGATGCATGTCTAACTTTCCTGCTGCTCCTTAAGCTAGCAGCTTCGATGGTGATACCTAAGAGGGAAGCAATAGGAGAGCTACAAGGTTTCATGGTACCATGGCACTGCTCTTTGGATATTAAAGTGGTCGAGCCTGACAGAGAAAGGTGAAAACAAGAGTTTTCTCAGCCTTTCCCCTTTTTTTTTTTAATTTTTTCTTTGCTCCTTCGATCCCTTTTTTTCCTTTTGGTAAGAAACATGGCCTTCATGCCACCGCGTTTTCGATAGGTTTAGCAATGGGTTGCGGCCTATACTAGTCCGCGCTCGTGTAAAGAGGCCTAAATTTTTTGGGCCGGTCTAAGGGTTGATCTTGGGCCATACAACATACGTAGCAATGCCTGGCCCGGTAGAGAAAATTATTTAAAAGGCCCTTGGTAAATCTTGAATTATTTAAAGAGTCTGAGTTAAGGGACGTACGTAATGGCTCCAGAATTATTATATTGTCAAAAAAAGAATTTTGAAGTTACAATAAAAATGATTCGAGCATCTTTAAATAAAATTATCATCATTAAAAATCCCTCTATTGTTAGGTCTGCATAGAGACTGCAAAACGGTTTGATGGTCACTAAATAGATTTAGGATCAATTAAAGGTAGGGTCGCAAACATGTTTGATTTGATTGGATTTATCTAGGAAATAAATTTTAACCCCATTACGCTATTAAGCATCTAATTATTATTTTATAGTTAAAATCTAATAACTAATAATCATTATAAATCTATTTAAAAATTCAATAAAATTAAAAAGACTAACTTCAACTCAAATTTTCGTTCAGAAACTTTTAATTCTATCTAAGTAAATGATTATGTTAAAGTTTATAAATTATATTTTTAAAAATATTTATTAATATATTTAAAGATTTTATAAATAAAAATATTTATATTATAAATAATAATCTATTAAAAATAAAATATAAATATTTAGATTTTATTAAGTAAAAATATATTAGAGGAGATCTAGTTGTTAAAATAAAAAGGAGAATTAGTTTAAATAAGAGTTTACTTATAATTAAAATGAAAGAAAGTAAGATTTATATAATTAAGTTTATGCATCTAGATCAAGTTTGGATTCGATTGGGGTTTATTTTTTACTAATCTAAATTAGACACGAATGATTTATAAGTTGGATTGGATCGAAAAATATAAGACTCAATCAGATCCAGAACTTAAATTGAATCCAATTTTTTCAATCAAATCGAACCCATGAGACCTTAAATATGGTCAAGCCGAGTCAAATTGGTTAGGATCGGATTGGGTCACGGGTTGATCCGGCCTATTTGTACCTTTAATTAGAGTCGAACAGAAAAATATTTAATAATTTTCTATTAATTATTCAAAGTTTCCTGCATTGCTGCTTAAAAGATCTTGTTGAGTTGTTGTGCAGTTATTTCCTGAATCGTGGAGACCCCTTTAAAAAAATCATAACCATTCACCAGTTCCATGGCCCCGAATTCGTAAGTTTGCTGTAAATAGGATGTAAGTAATAAAATTTGACGGAGTAATAATAGTTCTTAAGCAAAGGGATCCATCGCACAATAAAATAGTACGATGGATATAATAACACTTTAAATGGAAAACAGAATAAAAAATTTTATATTTTGCAAAGCAAAATCACTTATCGTAAATGTGATATACTTCTTGTACATAACTCTCCTTGGCTTATAACATTTGCAGGGAATAAGAATGCCACTGCGAGGACTCTTATCTTGCATAGAACAACTGAAAAGACCAAAATACCAGCTAATATCTTTTCAACTTATAATGAGATATTTGGAATCCATACAATTCCTAAACCTAATATATATTCTGAATCTATCATTTATTTCTTAATATATGTTGTTCTTTTTTTTTTTTTCATTTTCTACCTTTTCTTTTGATTAAAGGCTCATAAAATTGTAATTGCCTTGATGGCTTCTTATCTCTTCACATTGATGGGCGGTTTCTTTGGCCTAAATGCATGGCCACTAACGTATAAGCGGGCTTTCTTCGCTTGTTTGCACCAACTTGCGCAAAAGCCTTGTTTTCTTTGGAATTGACATGATCATTCGTCGACGTCTCATTCCTTTATTTCCAAAGCACACTTGGATTTTAAAAAACAGGGGATCGGATGCATGCCATATATCGCAGAGCCTAAAATTAATGTCATACCATCTTCAAATGTGGCTGACTGGTCCATGAACTTCATCAGCATGTATGCGAGTAGGTGGTTTGATTCTCGATGTGATTCCCTAAAACTCAGAAATTGGGAAATAAATACCTAGAAAATAATTAGATAGAAGATCTCGAAAAGTATCTTTAACAAGAGATACATCCTGCTGTTGCTAGCTTATTGATGCATCTATTACATCTCATAACACATGCTTGGAAGGTGATGAGTTTGAAAATCATTTATGTCACTAAATAAATACTATGGCCACTATAGAACATTACGCCCTCATATAGAGATCCATCTTAAGTATCGTAACAGATAGGTTTTCCACAGCACCACCTAATTTATTGAAGAAAAATAGGGTTATAGGAGTACAATAGCACCTTGCGACACAGACACAATATAAGTTAAAAATATACAACCAAACAGTAGTTCGACAGAGATGCAATTGAGTTCAAGCCGGAAACATCTCACGAAGTAAAGATAAAAGCATAACAGCTATAGCTATTGCTCTACTTTATGCTGTATATATTGTTCTCATTATCGACATGCTCAACAGAAATATATATGCGCCCATCATATAGCTTGACACTTATTGGTAGAAATCCTGAGATTGATGGAGTAGATCTTTGCATTTATTGGATGACAAATGATCAGGAATTTAGCTCTAATCTCCCATGAGATGTTGAAGAGCTTTTGGAAGCGGCGGCAAGTTCACCTCTAGAACTCCCTCTAGGATTTGCACCACCTGTCCCATTGTTGGCCTATGAGCCTCAAAGTCTTGAATGCACCAGCAAGCAACTCTACTTACTATCTTTAGCTCTTCCATGTCAGCAGCACCATTCAATCTATGGTCTAACAAGCCAAATATATCACCTTCAATGACCTTTGTTGCAGCCCAGAAAGGATAAAAACTTTTGCTTTGATCCTCAGAGGGCATAGTGTTTCGCTTGCCTGATATCAGCTCAAAGAGCATCATCCCAAAGCTGTAGACGTCAACCTTGGATGTGATTGGTAGGCCTGAAATCCACTCGGGTGCGAGATAGCCGATGGTTCCCCTCATGGTTGTCAGTACCCTGCTGAAGTCGCGACCTATAAGCTTCGCCATGCCGAAGTCTGCAATTTTGACGTTGAAATCCTTGTCTAGAAGTATGTTGTCCGGCTTTATATCGCAATGTATAATGCACTCCCTACATTCCTCATGAAGATAGGCTAATCCTCTTGCGATCCCAAGAACGATTTGATACCTCGAATTCCAATCTAGAAATGAGGAATTATTTTGAAAGAGATGAGAGTTTAGGGAACCTCCTGGCATGTACTCATAGACTAAAAGCCTTTTGCTGCCCTCCAAGCAGAGCCCGTGAAGACGAACTAGATTGACGTGCTGAATGGCACCCAATGTGCTCACTTCTGCTCGAAATTGTTTCTCTCCTTGTCTGAGGCCTTCAAGCTTCTTCACAGCTACCTCAGTTGAGTCAGTTAAAGTTCCTTTGAAAACAGACCCAAAGCCTCCACTCCCTAACTTCTCGGAGAAGTTCTTGGTGATACGTTGCAATTCGCCATAAGTAAACTGAATCAAAGAACCCTCAACTTTTTTTGCCGTCCGAGAACGTTTCCTCCTTCGAAATGCCCAAATTAGCCCGAAGAGAACACACAAGGCGACCACAATTCCGGCGATGACACCAAGAGCGATGCCAATTGCCAACTTATGCGAATTGCTTGAACTTGGGATATCAGAAGCAGCAAGCCGAAGATAAAGAGTAGCAGGTCCGCTATCACCAGCATAGAGTTGTCGAAGGTTCCGAAGGTCCCCATGCCAAATCGAGCATCCACTCTCGAAAGCATACGCATTGCAAGAGCAGTTGTTCAAACAAGCTAGTTCACAGTCTTTAGCACTCCCAACTGTCAAATTATATGGATTGGCAGGCAATCTCATATTGGTCATCTTGAGGAATCCATCTTCTTCTCCTCCGACTGAGCTTTTGTTACTGCATCGCAAACTGGTTTTCCTCACACACCCTGAATTCCAATCATTAAACTCCCAGTCTTTGGCTGAAGCTGGTTCAAAACCATCGGAGCACCTACAAATGCTTGAGCTCTGCTGGTCGCATATGCCAAAAGCTCCACATACAGAGTAGACGTCACATTGAGCCAAAGGTTGATTAAAAATTGTCTGCCACTGCTGGGTGCTATTCAGCCAATACCATTGCCTCAACAACCCAGATGAATCAATTACACACCGAGTGATGAAAGAACTATCTAGGATGGTATACATGGCATACTTCCGCTGCTCGTTGTCGACGAAGCTGAAGTTGAAGGGAGTGTTTTCATTGGTACCAGGGACTGCAGCAAAGTACTGGCCATTCCATAGTCCACTGCTCCAATAAACTTCAGAACCATTCCACAGCAACACATACTGATTGGATCCATCAGGATCCATACTTTGAGTGAAAGGCCCGGGTGCAGGGTTCTCAGAATTCTCCCATGAAGTGATGCTCTGATACTCCCCTGTAATCTTATTAACTCCAAGCCATCCTCCTGGCATCCATGTGTCAGTTGGGTGGTCAAAACTCTGCCAAATTATATTGTTTGACCCGTTTCTTATAACAAGATTTCCGGTGTCGAGAAGCACGGCAACCGTGGAATTCGAGGTTGATGGAGTTGAATTAGATGACCAAACTAGGATTTTAGAATTGTTGAGAAGGACTAGTTTGCCATCTTCTGAGATTTTTAACTCGGCAGAGGAGATGTTGGAGATGGGTGTTGCTCTGTTGGCCACCCAGATTACGGTTTGCCCTGGAATTTTTTTGTACCAAATGCCTATGTAATAGTTGCTAGAGTTACCTGGTGTGAAGAACCCCAGCTCAAAGTTGCCTTCTTTGGATACTATGGTCTGGTTTCCGGAGAGGGGCTGATCCGAAGAGATATCATCAGCTGCTATGCATGGCTGGATGTTGAGAGAAGCAAGGAGAAAGAAGAGAAGAAAAATGGAAAGAGAGGAACATGGCCAGATCTGAGCATCCATTTGGGCGGAGGGCTGCAAGAGAAACCTGCCTGCTTATGTAAACATATATACAAACAAAGAAGAGGAAGTGATGCAGCTTTCTCTATATGTTATTTTGAAACGTTTTCAATTTTAAATTTGTTACAAGGTATGTCCACAATTTCTTTCTACTTTGGCCGGCCACCTCTCTCTCCTTTTTTTTTTTAAAAAAGAATAACTGGTTAGTGAATCAGTTTACGAAATGATAATTTTACCCTCCAACAAAACCATTCTCCTGGATGGCTGGGTTCTTAGTCACGAGCTTTAGGTCATTTAAATTGTTGGGGTTCATGGTTAGCAACAGGTGCTCCTCTCTTGATAAGGATGATGGAAAGTTGACGTAAACGACACGTAATTGCAACCAGATGACGTTCGATGCTGCAAAAACCTAGTATAATATTGCCGATCAAGTTGAATTATTAACATCCAGAGGCCTAAGGAGAACTGGTGCACTCTCCAGTCCATGCGCTGCTGAATCTAGCCATAAATAAATTCAGTATCAATAATACTAGTGAATAAAGTTTTAGTCAGCATGTTAAAATTTATCTTGACAGCTTATGTAGATTAATTATAATCATGGTTTTTTTTTTTTTTTTTTTTTGGGCTTATAGGAGTGGTTTTTTTTGCTGATATCTTGCCGGATTTGTCGCTTGAGGTTCACATGCAGAAATCAAATATTTCTTTCTTGACTTCAGCGCGTCAATGGTCGTCAAATCTTTCCTTCTTTTGGTAGCTGCCATATCCTCCATTTGAGCAAATATGATCTTGGACTTCTGGAACTGATGGACGCGTCAAATTTAATTTATATCTGGAGTGCCAGCCATCAATAACCTAAGCCAAGTTGAAACAGATAGGCAACAACTCCATGGATATTGGATCCCACCAGCCTCGCTGTAGCAGGGCACCTACGTCCAAATTCACATGAGTTCTACCTTCCTCAGATCTAAGCCTCGGCAACCTTTGGTCTCATATAATATTAAATGGCCTGTCAATTTGTCTTCACTGCTCTTTCGAAATGGTGCAGGTGGCGGCAACTTGCGCACGGCTGCTACGGAAATCAACAGCTTCGTCCCATCTGTGAGAGAAGAGAAGGCGGTTACGGAAACCTCCGTCATCATCTCCGAATCCTGAGGTCATGCATTGCGACTTGTGACCTACTAGCGCCAACTTCGCTTTTAATTCACCCCAAATCCTAGAGAAGCGCGTCCTTTCGTTTGTTTTGAAATTTTCTTTGTCAAAATATATTTTTCATCCTCAAAACTTCAGCTCAAAATTTATTTTCATCCTCGGCGGTTACATTTAGACTCTTGATGATATAAAAATATTACATTCTTAGCATATATCAAATTTAATCAAATAAAATATATAAAATAATTGATCTATCATTCTTTCAAATTTGTATGCGAGATACATAATCATACTATTAATTTTAGTAGACTTATATAATAAAATATTAATAATATAATATTTTAAAAATATAAAATTAAATTATAACAATTGAAAGTTTAAGAATTAAAATAAGTTTTAAGTAAAAATTTGGGGGTCAAAAGTATATTTTATTTTTTTTTCGACTTAAATGTACTTTTGGTTCTCAAACTTCTAGTTAAAATTCAATTTCATTCTTAAGCTTTGATTAGCTATGGTTTAGTCCCTTATATTTTAAAATTGATAAAATAATCAATATATTATTTTGATACGAACATGTGAATCAATTGATAAAATGATATATAATTTATTTCGCTAATTTTAATTAATTCTATGTATTAAATAATTAAAAATATAATTTTTTTAAAATATAGTGAACTAAAATGCAACTTCTTAAAATATAGTAGACTAAACCGTAACAATTAAAAGGTTGAGGATCAAAATAAATTTGAATAGAAGTTTGAAGAACAAAAGTAAACTCTCTCTCTTTTTTCTTTTATTGAAGAAGATGTTTTGAAAACACAATTAGAATGCTATATTCTAACAAAATAAATTAAAATTACAATATTAGTTATGAAGTTGAAAGGCTTTTCATACTTTTATCAGTATGTTGTTAGTGCCATAATTTATAAGAAGTTTAAGAGTATAAGGTATTAGATAAAAATAAGAAGAAATTTAAAAAGGACTTTGAATGGATAGAATTAAAGTCATTAAAAAAAAAAAAAAGCATAGCAGCTGAATCCAAGTTGAAAACTGCATCAAAAGATCTAAGAAACTAAACATAATTAATAATTATTAAAAAAAAATTATCTTTAGTGATGGATATAGAAAAAACTTAGCTGTAGATAGAGATTGTCACCTAATAAAATATAAAATATGCTTTGTCGTTTGTTATACCATCCTTCTCTATTCGAGAGAGGGCTCAGCTTTTAATAGTAGCATTTCTATCATATTTTTTTAAAAAATAATATTTTATTTTTAATTTCTTAATAGTTAATTATTAATATTTTTAACTTTAGGAATGGAAGGGTTGGTAGCCTAACTTTTAGGCTTTTAAAGGACAATAATTTGCACGCTTAACCCTCCAACGGTAGGACGGAATATATTATTAGAAATACCTACCTTTTGACCACCCTAAACATATTTATTTGCATATTTGCACATGTTTGATGGATGTTTTGCTCGTATTAAATACTAGAGGATAAAGAAAGCAAGTGTTTGACTATTTCAAATAAAGATCTTTCATCTCTGTCATATATTTATTATTTTAATTTCTCAATGGTTAATTATCAATATTTATCAATATTTTGTTGAAGAAGATGTTTTGAAAACACAATCAGAATGCTATATTTTAATAAAATAAATTAAAATTACAATATTAGTTATGAAGTTAAAGGCTTTTCATACTTTTAACAGTATATTGGTAGTGCCATACTTTATAAGAAGTTCAAGAGTATAAGGTATTAGGTAAAAATAGGAAGAGATTTAAAAAGGGCTTTGAATGGATAGAATTAAAGTTTTTTTTTTTTTTTAAAAAAAAAGCATAGCAGCTAAATCCAAGTTGAAAACTGCATCAAAAGATCTAAGAAACTAAACATAATTAATAATTATTAAAAAAGATTTATCTTTAGTGATGGATATAGAAAAAACTTGGCTGTAGATAGAGATTGTCACCTAATAAAATATAAAATATGCTTTGCTGTTTGTTATACCATCATTCTCTATTCGAGAGAGGGCTCACTTTTAATAGTAGCATTTTTATCATATTTTTTTAAAAAATAATATTTTATTTTTAGTTTCTTAATAGTTAATTATTAATATTTTTAACTTTAGGAATGGAAGGGTTGGTAGCCTATCTTTTAGGTTTTTAAAGGACAATAATTTGCACGCTCAACCCTCCAACGGTAAGGCAGAATATATTATTAGAAATACCTACCTTTTGACCACCCTAAACATATTTATTTGCATATTTGCACATGTTTGATGGATGCTTTGCTCGTATTAAATACTAGAGGATAAAGAAAGCAAGTGTTTGACTATTTCTAATAAAGATCTTTCATCTTTGTCATATATTTATTATTTTAATTTCTCAATGGTTAATTATCAATATTTATCAATATTTTGTTGAAGAAGATGTTTTGAAAACACAATCAGAATGCTATATTTTAATAAAATAAATTAAAATTACAATATTAGTTATGAAGTTAAAGGCTTTTCATACTTTTAACAGCTAAATCCAAGTTGAAAACCGCATCAAAAGATCTAAGAAACTAAACATAATTAATAATTATTAAAAAAGATTTATCTTTAGTGATGGATATAGAAAAAACTTGGGAGGGCTCACTTTTAATAGTAGCATTTTTATCATTTTTTTTAAAAAACAATATTTTATTTTTAGTTTCTTAATAGTTAATTATTAATATTTTTAACTTTAGGAATGGAAGGGTTGGTAGCCTATCTTTTAGGTTTTTAAAGGACAATAATTTGTACGCTCAACCCTCCAACGGTAAGGCAGAATATATTATTAGAAATACCTACCTTTTGACCACCCTAAACATATTTATTTATATATTTGCATATGTTTGATGGATGCTTTGCTCGTATTAAATACTAAAGGATAAAGAAAGCGAGTGTTTGACTATTTCAAATAAAGATCTTTCATCTCTGTCATATATTTATTTTTTTAATTTCTCAATGGTTAATTATCAATGTTTATAAATTTAGGAATGAAAGGACGGTAGCCTAATTTTTAGACCCCTAAAACAAAAAAAAGGCACACGTTTGGATATATTTACCTGTCCCAGACTTGGTTGCTGAGGAACGTGTGCTTGTCTGCTACATGCTCATTTGTTGCACGTCTGTATCCGATTGTTAGAAGATGCTCTCGTGTTAAATACGAAGGGATGGAGACGGCAAGAGTTTGAGTTAAAGACGTTCCACTCGAATGAGCCGAGCATGGGTGAAAGAGGAGAGCAGAAAGCGAGGCGGTGCCTTGGTTTGTTTTACACGATCTTTTAGGTTTCCATAGATGTACATTTTGCTGATCGGCGAAGGAAAAAAAATAAAAAAAAAAATAAAAAAAAAATAGAACAGGTAGCGAAACAGGAATGGATATTCCATGTCTGCGAGGGTGATAACAATCCCTCCTGTGTGTCGGTTTATATTAGCGTGGATGTTGTCCAAAGGATGGCAACTCTGCTGGTAGGCATCCAGTGCTCGACAGTGATATTGCATGCATAATGTAAAGAAGGTAACATCCTTGGCGGGCATATAGAAAACTCTAACGAAATGAGGAAAGAAACCAAAGAATATATATATATATATATATATATATAAAGATAGGGAGAGAGAGAGAGAGAGAGAGAGAGAGTTAGTAAAGGAGGAATCCTCTTCACGGCTTTTATCGACCTAAATTAATGGATCATGGGCCAAGCCCAGTTATTTGGGCCAAGGCAATGTTGCATGCGCAATGGAAGATGTAGCATTCCTGGCGGGCTCTTTTGGGATTTTTGTCCACTTAATCAACAGAGCTTGGGCCAAGGCCCCACCATCAGATTTGATTACAGTATGGCCAAAATGGGCCTGAATTCAGCCCACCAGCTTTTAGCTTCAGATCGTAGACTCCATCAAGTCTTGACTTGGCCGAATATGTATGCAGCACTACAACCTCAAGTCTAAAATATATGTGCTCACATTGATATAGATGGGTTCTTCGGCCTAAATACATGGCCACTAACATATGAATCAGCTTGCCACTAACATATGAATCAGCTTTCTCAGCCTATTAGCCTTATTTTCTTCGAAACTGCCATAATCTTTGTTGACATCTGCTTCCTTTATTTTATTTTAATTTTTCAATGAAAAGAGGATACGACAATCCCACTTATATGAAAAAAAGTTTGTGGACCAAATGCACGCCACATCTTGTAGAGCCTATAACAAATGTTGGCCGCTTGCTGTCATGCCATCTTTAAATGGTTTATCTGAACGTGTTTCACAGTTATTTATTTTTCATAAGGGTAAGCACAAATATAATTACATTGCATGTAATTAAAGATGGAAACTATATATTTCTTAATTCCCATTTTCATGGTAGTACTCTTTTTTTATTATTTTTAAATTTTTTATAAGCAACCATGGAAGTAGGAAGGCGGAAAAAGCCTCCTCCTCCTCCTCTAGTTAATATTATCTGTAATCAAGAAAACAACCATGGGTATGATGCTTGGTAGTTTAATTGCTGATGTGATGTACAGAGATGGAGAAATAAATGCCTGGAAAATAAATAGATCAAAGAACTCTAAAATTGTCTTCAGTAAGAGATACATCCTGTGGTTGCTAGCCTACTCATGCATCTAATAAATCTAATAACCATTGCTTGGAAAGTGATGAGTTTGAAACTCATTTATATCACAAAATAGATGCTACATCCACTATAGAACATTACACTATGAAATAGAGGTCATTCTTAAGGATCATAACAACCATATGCTCTACTTTACCCCATATATATTGTTCTCATTATCGGCATGCTCGGTAGAGAAATTCATGTGACCTTTGTAGCTTAACACTTACTAACAGGAATCTTGAGATGGATCAAGTGGATCTTCGTGTTCGGTGGATGACAAATGATAAAGAATTTGGCTCTAATCTTCCATGAGTCGCTGAAGAGCCTTAGGAAATGGCATCGTGTTCACCTCCAGAACTCCCTCTAGGATCAGCACCACCTGCCCCATTGTTGGCCTGCAAACCTTAATCTTGAATGCACCAGCAAGCAACTCTATAGACTTTGGTTAGCTCTTCGATGTCAACAACTCCATTCATGGTCTTATAAGCCAAGTATATCACCTTGAATGGCCTTTGTTGTAGCCCAGAAAGGATAAAAGCTCATGCATCCATCTCCAGAGCGCATGATGTTTCGCTGACCTGAAATCAACTCAAAAAGCATCATTCCAAAGCTGTAGACGTCAACCTTGGATGTGATTGGTAGGCCTAAAATCCACTCGGGTGCGAGATAGCGGATGGTTCCCCTCATAGTTTTTAGTACCCTGCTGAAGTCGTGATCTATGAGCTTCGCCATGCCAAATTCTGCAATTTTGGCGCAGAAGTCCTCGTTTAGAAGTACGTTGTCTAGCTTTATTTCGCAGTGTATGATGCACTCCCTACACTTCTCATAAGATAGGCTAATCCTCTTGTGATCCCGAGAATAATTCGATGCCTGGCATTCCAGTCTAGAACTAAGAAATTATTTTGAAAGATATGAGAGTTCAGGGAACCTTTTGACGTAGACTCATAGACTAAAGCCTTTTGCTGCCCTCTAAGCAGAACCCACGAAGGCGAACTGGATTGATGTGCTGAACAGCAGCACCAAACGTGCTCACTTCGGTTTGGAATTGTTTCTCTCCTTCTCTAGGCCTTCAAGCTTCTTCACAGCAACTTCCGTTGAGTCAGTTAAAAGTCCCTTTGAAAATAGATCCAAAGCCCGCACTCCCCAACTTTTCGGAGAAGTTCTTGGTCACACGCTGCAAATCACTGTTAAGTAAACTGAATCAGGGGACCCTCAACTTGTTTCGCGATCCGTGTTCGTTTCCTCCTTCGAAATGCCCAAATTAGCCCGAAGAGAACACATAAGGTGACCACAATTCGGCGATGGCACCCGATTGCCAACTTACGTGAATTGCTTGAACTTGTGAGATCGGAAGCGGCAAGCCGAAGGTGAAAAGCAGCAGCTCCACGATCACCAGCATAGGGTTGTCGAAGGTTCCGAGGGTCCCCATGCCAAATCGAGCATCCACTCTCGAAAGTATACGCAACGTTGCAAGAGCAGTTGTTCAAGCAAGCTAGTTCAGAGTCTTTAGCACTCCCAGCTGTCAAATTATGTGGATTGGCAGGCAATCTCATGTTGGTCATCTTGAGAAATCCATCTTCTCCTCCTCCGGCCGAGTTGTTGTTACTGCATCGCAAACTAGTTTTCCTCGCACACCTTGAGTCCGAATCATTACACTCCCAATCTTTCACTGCAGCTGGTTCGAAATCATCAGAGCACCTACAAATGCTCGAGCTCTGCTGGTCGCAGATACCAAAAGCTCCACACACACAGTAAATGTCACCTTGAGCTAAAGGTCCCAAAAGATTGTCTGCCACCGTTGGGTGCTATTCAGCCAAAACAATTGTCTTAATGACCCAAATGAATCAATCACACACCGAGTGATGAAAGAACTGTCGAGGATGGCATCCGTGGCATACTTCTGTTTTGTTGTCGTCAATGAAGCTGAAGTTGAAGGGACTGCTTGCTTTGGTACCAGGACTCCAGTGAAGTACTGTAACGCTCAAATCTATCCAGTGTCTTAATTAATTTCGTTAGTAGTTCAAAATTATATATTTAAAAACTCAAGTAAAAATTAATGAATAACAAATAGTACATAATATATTTCTTTTTCATCCAATATGAAATTAAATTTATGGTATGAAAACGCCGGGCCGTTAATACTGTAAGGATGGCTCTACGCCATGACTTCATGCCCATCAATTTTTGCATACTCGGATTAGCTCTGATGCCATTGGTAATGCCTCAAGCCTACGTATTGATCCAATTAACTTTATTAGCGAATCAAAATAATATGATTCAAAAATTTGAGTGAAAGTTAATGAATAGCAGATGGATTTGAATTATAAATATATAATATATATATATTTTATTTAAATTAAAATTAAATTTAAGGTATCATAAATACTGACCATTTCATAATCCACAGCTTCAAGAGATTTCAGAACCATTCCACATCAATACATGCTTCAAAAGGTTTCAGAACCATTCCACATCGATACATGCTGGTCGGATCCATCAGGATCCATGCTTAAAATGGAAGGCCCGTAGATAGGGTTCTCAAGATTCTTCCATGAAGTCATCCTATGGCACTCCCTGTGATCTTGTTGACTCCTATCCATCCCTCTGGCAAAGTTGTGTCAGCTGCGCGATCAAAGCTCCGCCAAATCGCGGCTATTGTTGCTACTGCTGTCTGCAGAGAGGCTGCTAAAATCTGCAGGGCCGTAATTTTATAGGGTAAACCAGGGTTGTAATTTTCACTCTCTGATCGCATAAGGTTAGTGGACGTTCGTTCTTATCATTGGCCTTGTCCTGGCCTTCAAATTTGGCTGTAACTTTCACTCTCTCTGACCGCACGAGGTTAGTGGACGGTATTATTACCATTGGCCTTGCCTGGCCTTCATTATTACCCACGTCTGGACTTCGAAGTGGGTGCCATATTAAAGCTATTAAAGACGATGACGCGAATGCAGAGTAGTACTTTGGCCAACTAAGAGGACAAAAAACACAAGAGTTGGAAGGCCTTGTTCCTCGTAATCGGCAAGCCAACCCTTCCTTATTACCTTTTAAAAATGTAGACCCCACAACTGAAAATCTGATGCGGGACGAAAACTCGTCAATGCCAGCTAAATTACTACATTACCGGGCATCGGACGAGAACTCGCCAATGCCAGCTAAACTACTACATTACCGTTATTGGACCCTTATCCCAATGCGATGGAAAAGTGCCTTCATCCTTATATTTATAACAAAAAAATCATATTCATTATAAATATAAAATTTTATATTTATATCTCTACCATAAAATTATACAATATTCATACTCACTTCATTTCTTATATCTATACCTATCCTATTATTCATATTTATATTTATCATCTATTTTTTAAATTTTTTTATTAAATTAAATAAGCTTAATCAATTTCTAGCTTAAATATTTTTTTTTTAAAAAAATTTCTACTTCATTATAAAATGGATCAGGCTTAGCATAATTATAGGTTTTTTTTAATTATTTTTAATTTTAAAACAGTCAAATAAATTAGGGCTTAAAAATTATAGTGTATGACCCATTAGTAGCTCTTATTAAATAAGAATAATTTTTTTACTAAAAATTATAAATAAAAATATTTAAATAATTTAACTAGTGAGTGTAATAGGGATGAGACAAAATAAAATTGAGCGGATAAATCGTTTCGTTCGTACCTATTTTACACTAAAGATGGGTATTATCATGTGTCTTTATATTTATATCCATATTTTATTTTATTTTCATGCCTATCCGATATTCAATGAAGGTAAATGGATATTCATGGGTTCACATTAAACGAAGGTGGACGGACATCACCGATTCGGAAGAAATTGCCATCCTTTTTTTTTTTTTTTTTCTTCGTCACGATTATGACTTCCACACCGTAACCAAGATAGTTCGGCCCAAACTACCCTATCCAAACAAATATTACAACGACGTGACACTATTTCATTGGTTGTCGATCCAAAAGGCCCATACGTATCGCAGTGGCCCAATGCTCGTGGATGAGCGTTTGGCAACATGGTTGAGCTCCGTAGAGCAGCGCGTGCAAATAAGCATGGACCCATCGCCCACTAACATAGGAGCCCAATTAAATTATACCTCGCCTCGAGATAAATAATTTTTTTCCCCAAAACAATCAATCCATCACGAAAGGAGAATTGATCGTAACTCTTCATCTTTGAAGACACAGCTCAATTTAAGTTGTTCCGGGAGATATTATAACCACAGTCCTGGATCAGAGCGCTACCGACTGCTCTTCCAGTAAGGGGAGGGAGAGGGACTTGGTTCAAAAGAGAGGGACACGGCATCCAATCTAGGGACCTAATGCTAAATTTGTAAAGTTGCATTGAAGAAGTCCCGGCAATCCGGATGCCGGGACTAGTTCACATGATGCCGGAATAAATGAACCGAAGGTTCGTGTTATTTACATAAAACATTTTAAAGTGCTTATGCATCATATTTGAATAATATTCGAACTAATCTCGGCACTCCAGGTGCCACGACCAGTTCTAATACTGTCTTTGTAAATTAACTGTCTATGTATTTGAATGGAGAATTTGTAATAAGAATTTCATATGAATTAAAAATCTTAGAATTTTAAAATTAAAATTTCTTATTTAGTTACTGAGGAATTTTTTAAAATTTTAAGAATTTTATAAATCTTTCGAAGTGATAATTTATAAATTTCATCTTTATAGGGTCATTTACAAATTCCTTTTAAAAATTCACTTACAAGTAATCAAAATATTTAATTTTATTTACATAATAAAATATTTACATAAATATTACATATTTTTTTACATAAATATTTATATTTTACTATTAATATTACATGAATACCATTTATTTATGAATAAATAAATATTACACAAATTAAAAATAATAATATTATCAATAATATATTTAATAATATTATTAAATTACAAAAATATGTAATTAAATTAATATTTAATTTATACAATTAAATGTTATTTTTTTATAATAATAAATATTTAACATTCTAGTCTAATTATATCCACTTAGAATTAAGTCTAATTCAATAGGACCTAATTAGACTGACTAGATCTAATCAAATCAGGTTTAAATCCAGTTCTTCTGAGAACCTCAGATTAGCTTAAAATTGACTCGTATTAGAGTCCTAATTGGCCTGAACTAGATGAACTCGTTGGGTTCAAGAGCTAATGGGTTCAATTTGGTTCACTAGATTGAACCGGTTCAAGAAGAGGCGTAACTAGATCATTTTCTTCCTCTATCAATCCCTTCTCCTAGCATCGAAACTCATGGCTACGATCACCGACGACACTATCCATTAATGGTGCTCGGCCAGCGATAACCACCTATGATGGTGTCGGCCTGGTGATCCTCCGAGGTGCATGGAAGCTAAGAGCAACATAATCGACCAAAACTCATTTTCTTGAGGCCCTTGCCTCTTGATGGTGCCGATCGGTGGCAGTCATGGGCGAAGGGGATAAAACACTTTGTTTTTTCAAAAGCTATTATTGATCCATCCTCAAAGGTATAGACTCAATCAAGTCAGTCTTATCCTTGGTTGTCATTAATATAGGCCTATGATCAGACAACAATTGATAGATTCGTTCTCGTTCTAATAAATCCTTCCTAGTCCATTCAGTCTCCTATGGATTCATTACATCTATCAATGGTTCTGATTAGGGATCCTAAGCTTCTAATTTGGTCTAATCCTATCGGAACAGGGGAAAGAGAAGTCGTAACAGGGTAATCAGTAGCTTGGTTACCTGATGGCCGTCCAATGGTGGATCAGCGGTGCTGGAAACAGGAAAGGGACGGCTTCGCTCTCCATGATGGTCGATGGTAGACTCTTAGCCGAGATCACTTTAGCCATCGCAAATACAACTAAACTCCATCAAATCGATATCCATCGCATTGTAAGAACCCTAAAACTGTCGAGATAAGATGACATCAAATGCAGATTACCTTTACTTGTAGAATTTAAAAATTAAGGGAAGAGAATTAATATATATTATTACTTTTCTAAAAAATTATCTTAGGTTTCATAAAAAAAAGTTGCTTTTGAAAATAAAAAATAAAAAATAGTGTAACCAAACTTTTTTTACAAGAAATTTTATGTTTTAATTTTTAAAAATAAAAATATAGGAAATGAAAGTGATTCAAATCAGATCTTTTATTTTTTACTTTCTTTTTTCTATTGATGAAAAATAGTGAAAAATATCTTTAGATTTTTTTTGTTTTCTTTCATTTTGGAGTTATGTTTTTTAAAAAATTATTTTCATTTTTATTCATCAAATGCATTTCCATAAGTATTTTTTATTTTCTATGGAAATGAAAATGAAAAATGAGACTATTCTTAGAAACCAAATGTACCCTTAATTTTTTTTTAGAATAAAAGCTTTCTATTTTGCTTCATAAAAGGATTACTTTACTTTATAATAGTTGGTAAATCTATATAAGAAGTCAATGGAATACTTGTTATCTCTACCTAGCTTTCAAACTGGTGCATTTGCCATAGATGCTGAGGAGGTGGGGTTCATAAGACTCTAGAGTTGCAGGTAATCTAAGGATAAAGGGGACCATGCATATAGACTCTCCAATTCTATGCTCTATGACTCCACATCGAGGCTACTTAGCAATTTTTCATAGTTACTTTCTTGTAGATCTCCCCAAAGAAGGATGAGAGTGGAGTAGGTGCTAACTAGCAATCCTTCCAAAGTCTAATTCTCTTCCCATTTTTAAGTCTAAATGTTGTGCAATTTTATAAGGCATCCAACTCTCTGCAGACGTCTCACTAAATTGAAAAGGTCTTCTAAAGCGTACTCCTCTACATTATAAAACAACGCCTTGAGTAATAAGCTTTAGTAATTAATTTGGTTCAAGTGCTACTCTCTTCTACATGTCTATTCAGGTACTTCTATGCTCATTTAGCTAACAACGTATTGTTCATGCAGTTTAGATTCTTGATGCCTAGGCCCTCTTTTCTTTCACCCTAGCAAACTATAATCCAATTGCCTCGATGATGGAGACCATTAATTAACTCTTTTCTTTTTTTGCCTAAAATTAAGAAAATTCCAACACAAATGAAATGTTGCGCTTTCGAGGGGTATAGAGTGAATTAAATAGGAAGGAGTGGGCACTTATAAGTCAGAATACATGCCTTTAGGATTTAGATATGATGATAGAAGTATCATAACTATCATATCTTCTTGAACAGATGAGAGGAACCAGTTGATTTTCATGGCAACCATTTGCAAGTAGTCGTCACCCGAATGGACTACTTCTTCAGAGCATTGAAGTGAAATTGATAGACCATTTAATATTGATGAAATCATCTGTTGTGCATGGAAGAAACTCTAATATCAATTATTATGCATAGGGGAGGAGCGATTGATAAGAAAAAAAAGAAAAATTAAATTAAGAGAACACCTATAGGGATTTAATGTGATTCAGCCACTAACCTATGTCCATGAATGAAAAAGAGCAGAGAAATTCTATAATGAATAAATATCTAAAAGTATAAGGATTGTTTTTCCACTAACCTTTGAAATAACAAGGATTATTTCTTCACCAAACTCTCTCTCACAAAACCTTAGACCCACTTACACTTAATAGGACCCTCTCTTAAATTTCCTCAATAATGCTCTTGATTTCTGGGGTATTGGAGTATCCTGAAAGCCAAGACTAGATGTGCTTATATAAAAAAGAATTTATAGTGTACCACACAGATTATAACTTGAGTTCTCTCTCTATATATATATGAAAACATATCTTTATTGAGCTTATAAATTTCAAAGATAAACTCTAACAAATCTTCACTTTGGTTTGATCTTTCAAGCAATACTAAACAATAAAGATAGCTAAAATCTTTCTCCATCTTCTTTACATACTTCAAAGGGATACATCTCAAGTATTGCATATATTAATCAAGTCCAAACAATGCTTAAACTTGGCTATTAAAAGAGCTTAGTCAACATATCTGCTGGATTGTTTTGAGTAGTGATCTTTCTCACAACAATGCATCAAGGTGCTATGGCATCTCAAATAGAATAGTACTTCACATTAATGTGCTTTGTCCTTTCATGAAACATCTGATCATTAAACAAATGGATAGTACTCTAACTATAAATCCTTCTCAACCAGATAACTTCCTTAATTGCCTCAATCATAACTATATATTCTGCCTCACTAGATTAATAGCCTACTTGAAATAGCTATTCCACCTATTCCAAGGCTAGTCCAACCTTATTCATGACTTATTCTAAGGCTTTTTTTTCCCTTTTTCCCTTTCTTCTCCTCCTCATCTAATCCTGCACGCCGTTGGACTCCTCTCTCACCTGGCTGCAACCACCTGCTGCTCATTCTTCTCCAACAAACCATTTTGTTCTCACCAAAGCTGCCATCGCCGACTTCTCCTAGGGGTCCTCACTAGCCTTTCCTCTGCTATCTATCACCAAGGAGGACTACATTTCCAACACTGATGAGGCTATTCCCTACCTCTTGTTGAGTAATGAGTTGTTGGGGCTTGATGATTAGATCTTCACCACAGACAGGACATGAACTCAAAAGTTGAAATCTTTGCTGCCTCCACCTCTCTCCTCATGACCACAAGCTTTTGGTCAGCCTTGTTCCAAGTGTTTGATGGCTGGATTAAGGGATGGTGAGGGTGGGTCTTCTTCCTGAGGTCGCAAAAGTAGTTCAGGATCGAGATGTCTTCTTCTCTTCTAGTGATGCCTAGGGTCAAGCGGTAGTTGTATTGAGATGTCTTCTTCTCTTTTAGTGATGCCTAGGGTCAAGCCGTAGTTGTATTGACTAAAAATGGCAATAGGATGAGATGAGGATAGGGAGCCACTTTTCATCCTTATTTCCATCACTATTTTAGCCCTCGTCCTTATCCCCATTCCTATCAATAGGGAGAAGAGCTTCTCCATCCCCCATCTCTATAAAGATCTTTATCTTTGTAGGATCCTCATCTCCATCTATCTTATTTTTAATAAGATCCTTATTTTCATTCTTATAAAGATTTTCATTCTATCAGAAACCTCATCTTCATCAACTCTATTTTTGATATTCAAATATTTATTTTTTATTTTAATTTTTACTCACTACATTTCAAAAATAAAAATAAAAATAAAACATTAAGTTTCATCTAATAAATAAAATAAATTCAAATAAATTTATAATAATTATAAATTTCATGAGATAATTCATAAAAAAATATATTCAATTATAACCTCAAAAAGTATAATAATATAAGTTTATGATTGCGACTACTCACAGGAAACAAATATATCCCATTATAGGTCTCGATGGATGTAAAGGATGTGAGTATATGTAGGCTTAAGATATTTTCGAGTTACATATAGGACTATATTTGTAATATTGAAATAATATAATAATATTTAAATAATATAAATATATAAGAATCCTATGGTGAGGGGATTGATGATCTCATAGGATGAGAATACTTGCCATCTTCTTCTCTTTGTCTTCATTTAAAGAAATAAAATTATTTTCATCTTCATCCTTATAAAGAGAAAATTTTTTTCATTTTCATTCCATTTGGGATGGATCCATATGGACATAAAGGATAATTGAAAAAATTATCATTGCTAGTGTTGGCCGGTGCCAAGCTGCTGCTTCTCTCCGATTCTTCCCCTGCTGCTGTGGAGTCTTACGCCCAGCTAAGCTTTTTTTTCTCTTCAATGTCGCATAGCACTAGTGAGATGTCAAGATCCAGCCGAACTGCTCGAATCTTAACTCAGAAACTCTAGTGAGGACCCTAGCGTTGCTGCGTAGTCTCTTCTCCGACGACAGCTGCGCATGTGGCTGGCAATGTTGGGGAAATAAACTCCCCTATTTGGGGTCCAACTCATCCCTTACCGCACCAGCTTCCAAGTGCAACTTGTTCTGAATGGGACAGAGGCGATCTGCTGAGATCTCAAGCATGGATCTCAATGCTCTATAAACTAGCTCAACGGAGCCTGCTAACAGTCCTCTAATGACCTGTACCGAAACAAACCTATTGCCTAGAGATTCATGATGCTTGCCAGAAACTCTAATGCCCGCTGCCGTTTGAATGGTTCCTCCACACATACTTGAGAGAATCAAGTTTTAATTTCAGTTTGTTATGCACAGAAGAAGTTTTGATAATAATTATTGTGCACATAAGAAAAGCAACCAATAAAAAAGAGAAAAAACTTTAATATGATTTAATCAATATACGAAGAAATATTTAAAACTATAAGAATTATTTATTTATTAAACCCTAAAATTATAAGAATTATTTTTTTATCATATTTATTCTTATAAAATTTTATATCCGTTTGCACCCAATAAGTTTTTCTTTTGAATTCTGTCAAAAATATTCTAAATTTCTGATGCACCGGATATCCTAAAGATTTGCACTATATGTATTTATATAAAAAAAATTTATAATATAATACACAGATTCGGATACAAGTTCTTCTCATATTAAATTATTTATTCTTATTAAACTTGTAAATTTCAACGCACGCTCTAACGCCGCCCTCTTGAAGGTTGCCGATGGGTAGAACTGAGGTAAGAAGGCGTTAGATGGCCTTTGACGTTGCCGCTCTGGTGGGATCCAGCAACCATGGAGCTGTTAGCTGTCTATTTCTACTTGGCTGAGGCTATTGGCAGCTAGTGCTCCAGATATAAATTAAGTTTTTCTTGTCTATCTGCTCCAGAAGTCCAAGATCATTTTGGTCAGATGGAGGATTTGGTAGCCATTAAAAGAAAGACTATTGGTGTACCGAAGTCAAGAAGAAAGAGAAAATTGATTTTTATAGGCGAACCTCAAATGACTAATCCAGCAAGATGTCAGCTAAAAAAACAACCACTACAAGTCAAAAAAAAAAAAAAAAAAAAAAAAAAAATCCATGATCATACATAAAATCTGTCAAGATAAAATTTAGCATACTGACCAAAACTTTATTCATCAGTATTATTGATATTAAATTTATTTATTGCCAGATTCAGCTCCGCTTGGAATGGAGAGAGCATCAGTTTTCATTACACATCTAGATATTAATAATTCAACTTGATTGGCGATATTATAATAAGTTTTTCCAACATTGAATTGGACTTCATCTGTTTGTAGTTTCGTGTCGTTTGCACCAACTTTCCATTGGCCCTGTCACCAAAGGAGCATCTGTTACGAACCGTGAACCCCAACATTTTAAATGACTCAAGACTAGGCCTTCCATCACGGGAGAGAATGGTTTTGTTGGACGGTAAAATTATCATTGCGCAGACTGATTCACCAGCAGACTAGTATTGAAAAAAAAAAAAAAAAAGCCAAAATCAAAAATCAGCTAGTAGAAAACAAAAATATAAAAAAAGAGAAAAACATGCATATGTAAAATATTTTATATTGGACATGGATGAATAGGCCGGCTAAAATAGAAAAAAAAGTGAGCGCATCAATTGATGTATTTTACGCCCCAGTCCATGCGTACATGCCAGAATAATATGCTGATCATTACATTAATTTTAAATAATTTTAAATAAAACATCAATAATATAATATTCTTAAAGTAAGAAATCAAATTACAACAATTGAAAATTTAAGAATTAAAATACATTTTAATGAAAAGTTTGAATATCAAAGTATATTCAATCAAAAAAATATTAAAATATACTTTTAGTCCTCAAAATTTTATATAAATTTTATTTTGATTTTTAAATTTTTAATTATTATAATTTATTTTTTAAAATAAATTAAATTTTAATAATTAAAATTTTAAGGCTACAGTAAAATTTGAGTGAAAGTGTGGGGGCCGAAAGTATCTTAGAAGACAAAAAAAAAAAAAAAAAAAAAAAGGTGTGGGTATGCACTCAAGTCGCATGGCCGCCGAATTAAAAGGTGATGACGGAGGCCAGTTGATTTACGTGGCAGCCTTTCGCAAGTTGCCGCAACCTGAATGGACTATTTCGGAAGAGCATTGAAGCAAAATTGACAGGTCATGGAATGTTGGATGAAACTGCCCTTCTGGAATGTTGACGATGGTGCTCGTTACGTGGACTCAGACGTAGCTGATCTGCCAGCATGAGGCTGGTAGGATCCACTATCGATGGTGTTGTTATCCGTTTCTACTCGGCAGTCTTTATCGGTGGCCGGCACCCATATATAAATTAAAATTTTCTGTTCCAGCAGTCGAAGATCATGTTGCTCAAGAGTAGGACATTGCGGCCGGTAGAAGGAAGATTTGACCGTTATTGATGTGCTGATGTTAAGAGCGAAGCTCGGTTTTTATAGGTGAACCTCAGATGGCAAATCCAGCAAGGTATTAATTAAAAAGCAACACCCATAAGCACAAAAAAAAAAAAAAAAAAAAAAAACCGCGATTATAATTAGTCTACATAAACTGTCAAAATAAATTTTAACACACTGATCAAAACTTTATTCACTAGTATTATTGATATTAAATTTATTTATTGCTAGGTTCAGCAGCACATGAACGGGAGACGGTGCCAGTTTCCTTGCACATCTAGATGTTAGTAATTCAACTTGACTGTAGTAGAATAGGAAGAGTTCAACTCCTCTTTCAGTTATAATAATAATAATAATAATAATTCAACTTGATTGGCAATATTGTACTAAGCTTTTCCAACGTTAGATTTCATCCGTTTGCAATTACGCGCCGGTTGTGTAAACTGTACAACATCCTTGTCACGAAGGGAGCATCTCTTTCTAACCGTGAACCCCCAACATTTTAAATGGTCTGGATGCTCTCACGACTAAGCCTTCATCCGTTTGCAATTACGTGCCGGTTGTGTAAACTGTACAACATCCTTGTCACGAAGGGAGCATCTCTTTCTAACCGTGAACCCCAACATTTTAAATGACCTGGATGCTCTCACGCCTAAGCCATCCTTAGTTGGAGGGTAAAATTGTCCTTACAAATTCAAAATTGAATACCGTACGAATAACATTCAGAGAAAGCTGCAGCCAATTCCTCTTATTTATTTATACATATATATATTTACATAAGCAGGCTGGTTTCTCTCGCATGCTTCCGCCCCCATGGCTACTAAGATCAGGCCATGTTCCTCTCTTTCCATCTTTCTTCTCCTCTCTCTCTTTTCTTCTCCCAACATCCAACTCTGCATAGCAACTGATAATATCTCTTCGAGCCAGTCCCTCTCCGGAAACCAAACCATAATATCCCAAGAAGGCAACTTTGAGCTGGGGTTCTTCACACCAGGTAACTCTAGCAACTATTACATAGGCATTTGGTACAAAAAAATTCCAGGGCAAACCGTTGTCTGGGTGGCCAACAGAGCAACACCCATCTCCAACATCTCCTCTGCCGAGTTAAAAATCTCAGAAGATGGCAAACTAGTCCTTCTCAACAATTCTAAAATCCTAGTTTGGTCATCCAATTCAACTCCATCAACCTCGAATTCCACGGTTGCAGTGCTTCTCGACACCGGAAATCTTGTTATAAGAAACGGGTCAAACAATATAATTTGGCAGAGTTTTGATCACCCAACTGACACTTGGATGCCAGGAGGATGGCTTGGAGTTAACAAGATCACAGGAGAGTATCAGAGCATCACTTCATGGGAGAATCCAGAGAACCCTGCACCTGGGCCTTTCAGTGAAAGTATGGACCCTGATGGATCCAATCAGTTCGTGTTGCTGTGGAATGGCTTTCAAGTGTATTGGAGCAGTGGAGTATGGAATGGCCAGTACTTCCCTGCAGTCCCTAGTACCAAAGAAAGGAGTCCCTTCAACTTCACCTTCACCGACAACAAGCAGCGGAAGTATGCCATGTATACCATCCTCGACAGTTCTTTCATCACTCGGTGTGTAATTGATTCATCTGGATTGTTGAAGCAATGGTATTGGGTGAACAGCACCCAGCAGTGGCAAGCAATCTTTAATCAACCTTTGGTTCAATGTGACGTCTACTCCGCATGTGGAGCTTTTGGCATCTGCGACCAGCAGAGCCCGAGCATTTGTAGGTGCTCCGATGGTTTTGAACCAGCTTCAGCCAAAGATTGGGAGTTTAATGATTGGAATTCTGGGTGTGTGAGGAAAACCAGTTTGCGGTGCAGTAACAAAAGCTCCGTCGGAGGAGAAGAAGATGGATTCCTCATGATGACCAATATGAGATTGCCTGCCAATCCATATAATTTGACAGTTGGGAGTGCTAAAGACTGTGAACTAGCTTGCTTGAACAACTGCTCTTGCAATGCGTATGCTTTCGAGAGTGGATGCTCGATTTGGCATGGGGACCTTCGGAACCTTCGACAACTCTATGCTGGTGATAGTGGAGCTGCTACTTTTTACCTCCGACTTGCTGCTTCTGATATCCCAGCTTCTGATATCCCAAGTTCAAGCAAGTCACATAAGTTGGCAATTGGCGTCGCTCTTGGTGTCATCGCCGGAATTGTGGTCATCTTGTGTGTTCTCTTCGGGATAATTTGGGCATTTCGAAGGAGGAAACAATCTCGGATCGCGAAACAAGTTGAGGGTTCGCTGATTCAGTTTTCTTATAGTGATTTGCAGCGTGCGACCAAGAACTTCTCCGAGAAGTTAGGGAGTGGGGGCTTTGGGTCTGTTTTCAAGGGGACTTTAACCGACTCAATTGAAGTAGCTGTGAAGAAGCTTGAAGGCCACGGACAAGGAGAGAAACAATTTCGAGCTGAAGTAAGCACATTGGGTGCTATTCAGCACGTCAATCTGGTTCGCCTTCGCGGGTTCTGCTTAGAGGGCAACAAAAGGCTTCTAGTCTATGAGTACATGTCAGGAGGTTCCCTAGACTCTTATCTCTTTCAAAATAATTCTTCAATTCTAGACTGGAATGCGAGGTATCGAATTGTTCTTGGGATCGCAAGAGGACTAGCCTATCTTCATGAGAAGTGTAGGGAGTGCATCATACACTGCGATATAAAGCCAGACAACATACTTCTAGACAAGGATTTCGGTGCCAAAATTGCAGATTTCGGCATGGCGAAGCTTATAGGTCGCGACTTCAGCAGGGTACTGACAACCATGAGGGGAACCATCGGCTATCTCGCACCCGAGTGGATTTCAGGCCTACCAATCACATCCAAGGTTGACGTCTACAGCTTTGGGATGATGCTCTTTGAGCTGATATCAGGAAAGCGAAACATTATGCACTCTGAGGATGGAAGCAAAAGCTTCTTTCCTCTCTGGGCTGCAACAAAGGTCATTGAAGGTGATATACTTGGCTTATTAGACCATGGATTGAATGGTGTTGCTGACATTGAAGAGCTAACTAGAGTCAGTAGAGTTGCTTGCTGGTGCATTCAAGACTCTGAGGCTCACAGGCCAACAATGGGGCAGGTGGTGCAGATCCTAGAGGGAGTTCTGGAGGTGAACTTGCCGCCGCTTCCAAAAGCTCTTCAACATCTTGTGGGAGGTTAGAGTCAAATTCCTGATCATTTGCCATGCACTAAATACAAAGATCTACTTGATCGATCTCAAGATTCCTACCGGTAAGTGTCAAGCCATGTATGATGGGCATATAAATTTCTCTGTTGAGCATGTCAGTCATGAGAACAATATATATAGGGAGGGTAATTTAGGGCATATAGATGCGTCCCTATATGGGCATGTAATGTTCTGTAGTGGCTATTAGTATTTATCTAGTGACATAATGAGTTTCCAACTCACCACTCTCCAAGCATGAGCTATAAAATATATTAGACACATGAGTAAGCTAGCAACTACCAGATGCATCTCTTATTGCATAATTTTCAAGATCTTCTGTCTATTTATTTTCAAAGCATTTATGTGACAATTTGCCAGTTTGGGTGTATCCCATCAACTATATTCAGGCCACTTATGCTCATGTGCTTATGATGTTCACGGAATCTTACATGTTCATACGATGGTCGATTTCTTGATTACAGAGAGGGGGAGAAGCCTCTTCCTCTCCCTCTCTTTGTGATGCTTTATTTTCTTTGTGCATCGTATATTTTCTTCAGCGTCGAACTTCTTCCATGGAGACCCCTTGACAACCATCGATTTCCTCCAAGTTCTCTCCATCTTACCGGCCTCAACGGCCATCTAACAACCTCTCACCACCGAGTAGCAAACCAAGAACCATCCTAACCTCCCAAGATCGACGTCCGTGGGATTTACAGCCTCCCTTCCACCTTGGCTGCCACTGAATCTTGGATCCAAGCCGCTGCACCACTGCGACCTTCTGCTCCAGGCCAAGAACACTGGAGTGCCACCCTGCCGCACCAAGAAGAGCTCCAAACGCCGCCGTTCGCCTGCCGCACCAAAGCAGCCACCACCGTCATGATAGGTGAAACCCTGCCGAACCTCTGTTCGGCCAGAAGCCTTGCAGTCACTGTGGATATCCACTGCTCGGTGAAGCACCACCGTGCTGTGGTCTTTAGCCTAGGGACGTCGCCGAGCTCGTCCGTTCCTTACCCAGCGCCGGCGATCAACCACGATCATCAAGTACTTAAAGTATTCTACGTATTCTATTACTCTGGGCGTTCTGTAGATTAAGCCCTAACCGGGCTCACGCCCTTTCTCATGGCCGCGGCTTCCATGCCTGGCCTCCTCCCCATGGCCACCGTCGCTGATGGGGGCCACACCGGTGGCCACGCCCGCTTCGATCGGTCCCTGGATCTTAGGGTTGGTTGGGATAAAGAACGCGGGGTTCTTCCTGCTGATTGAAATGAGGAGGAAAAAAAAAAAATCCCTGAGGGGTTCCGGGTTTAATTAAATTTATAAAGATTAAAAGATGAGAAAAATGATCAAATATTAAACTTAACTACATTTTAGTACAGTCAAATTTAACATTCTAATACAGCCAAGTTTACCTTATATTATAATAATATTATATATAATATAATATTATAATATTAAGATATTACTATAATATTATTTATTTTTTAAATTTTTTTTGTTACCTTCTAAAAGATATTATTTATAAAAAAAATAAGAGATAAAAAATATTTTTTATTTCCACTCACCAAACACATCTTTTAGAGATTACAAAATAGAAAATAAAAATTATTTTTTAAAAAAATAAAAAATAAAAATAAAAAATGTTCTTGAGAATGAAACTTAGCCTAATATTTTCTTTTGGTTAACCTTTTGTAACAAGCAGTACATTGATGAAGTGCTTACCAAAAAAAGATGGCTAACGAGTATTGGATGTATGGTGTGTGAGGATAATCTAGAATCAATGGTTCACCTGTTCGTCAACCATCCATTCTTAATGTCAATTCTAAAACATAGAGCCATTAGTTTGGGGATGAAAAGATTGCTTATGAGCATCTCCAAGCTTTGGACTGAATGGAGCATCCAATCATAAGAAAGTTTGAATAAACTGATTATGGCTTTCATGTAGCATGAATGGAGGAACAAAAATACTAGAATCTTCTTGAAAAAGGATGACTCATAATCCTCAATTCTTAATAAGAATCTGATAAGCTTCGATCTATGGGAGGAATTGATGCTCCGAAAAGTAGGTGAAAACCGGTACACAAGCTTGAAATATGCTATCCTATGTATTTAACTCATATTCCTCGTAACTATATCTTATGTTGATAAAATTAGGTAAGGAAATCCCTTTTTTCCTCACTTTTTCTTAAAAAAAAAGAGAATGTATATATGTTTTCTGCTCTCTTCACATATAACTTAGGGTTTACAAATAATATGAACCTGTTTAATTTTTTGAACATTCGATGTACGAATTAAGAGTTTTCAAATTATATGAATTTTGATGCATTAACATACTAAAGATAGTAAATCACATTAAACCACTCGAAATATGAATATATAATTTTTGTTATTCACATTTAATCTTAGTTGGTTCTAAGTGAAGATCTGCAGCAAAGTCAAGCTATCTTACATTTTACATGTATAAGAGTGAAAGTGACTGCAACTTTCTGTATAGATCATTTGAAAAGTATCTGATTTTGAATTTGTTAAAAGAAACATTTTAATTTTCTTTCCACTTCTCCTAGTCTTCTATGAAATTTTTAACATGCGTATTGACTAGACACCAATTGTTCGTGATAAATGATCATGAGAGAATTTGTGATACCCCAAATTTAGTCCCACATTGGATTGAAGAGAAATATGCTATGTGCTTATAACTCAAGTCCACTTGCTACCCATTAACTTCCACTCCAGTTTTTGGGCCACGTGGTTTCGGTCCGCTAATGAAGTTAGTTGGACTAGCAGGTGGGCTTGGGGCGTTACAGAATTTAGTCATTTAAAATGCTGTGGATGCTTAGAAATGGATTCTCCTTTTGATTGATGTAAAGTCAACCCAAACGACACCTTATGAGAATCAAAAGCAGTTCACATACAATGTTGGAAAATCTTGGTGTAATACGGTCAAGCAAGCTGAATTATAAACACCTGGATGCGTGTGCAAAACTCATACCCTCTCCCAAGCCATGACGAAACTACCTATGTCAAAAAACCAATAGCAGCTCTATCCTCATTCAACGCTAAACAGCCAGCTTTTAAGAAAAAGGCTCATCCAAGTTGTTGGAAAATCGAATAGATTGCGTTATGATTTCAACAAGCAGGAGTCGAGTGAAATAAAAAAAAAAAAGAGGATGCAATCAAATGGTTCTCTTGTCAAAAAGTTAAAAAATTAGAACATGTAATTCAGTTGCTTTGCTTGAATCTTAATAATACTAGTGCATTAAGTTTTGGATAGCATGCTAAAATTTAAGCTAAAATATACTTTTGGTCCTCAAACTTTTATTCAAAAATTATTTTGATTTTCAAACTTTCAATTTAGTTGCTCATGTTTTAAAATGTTGGACTCCAGAGGTATATGTCTGCATGGTAAGCAGGCTGAGCGCCGCAGAAATTCCAATCAAATTGTTTGAGGAGGGTGAAGGGCATGTGAGGGAGGCTGCTGGGAAACATGAATTCTCTTCTCTGCTTGTTTCGATTCAGGTCTTGGCCAAGGCTCACGAGCAGGCCGGTTTGCTCATGAAGATACTGATGGAAGCTAATTATTTGGATTGCTATGTAGAAGAGAGCCCCATGGTCCTGGGATGAAATCACCAAGCAGACAGTTGCAGTGAAACGTAGCAGAACCAGAACTCCACCATGATTCTCTTCCTTCATGGGTTTTGCTCCCTTACATTCTGTTATATTATTTGCCGCCACCTGCCTCGGCATAATAGTTTTCTTGTTGACACTGTTCTCTAATCATTATGAATATATGCTGGGGATTGCGAGTGTGATGGTCCAACGACTTGGCTCTTTGCAAATTCTGGACTCAAAGACTTAGGGTTGGATTTCATTCTGAAAATCAACATCATTCTTACATGGACATTGGACGCCTTAGACTTACAATTGATGATGAATTCCAACTCAACATTAACCTGATCGTAGAAAAATCTGAGGTTTACATGCAAAGAAAGGATTGTCAGTCGACAAGAGATGCCCTTCTTGTAATGCACCACTGGAGACTGTACCGCACCTTTTCTTATTATATCTCTTCACTTCGAGGCTTTGGATCCATTTGTGCATCCGCTCGAGACCTAAAAATGCGCACTAGCTTGAGACATCATGAAGGAAAAGGAGTATACTTTTAACTCTTGAAGACTTGGATCAACTATTTCTTGCATCGTGGTAGCACTTTTGAAAGGAAAGCAATTTCAATTTTTTTTTTTTTTTTTTTTTTTTTTTGAAATCCTCATCCTTAAGAGCTATTATTAAAAAAAAATTATTCTCTTTTGTCTCTTGGAGTTATATACCTTTTTTGGCAGAGCTGGAGAAACTCATAACTTACTGAAATCTATACTAAACCTCAACCCAAATTATTTAGGATATTGTACATTCTTTCCTCTAGTAAATATTTTAACCTAGTTAATAAAATGAGGAGTTTGTCCTCCCGTTTTTGGGATGCAGTCCAACACCCTAATATATATTCTTCGAAAATGCCTTTTCAGGAGAATACTCTATTGCTTTCGTTATTTTCAGAACCATCCTTTTGGAATATGCCTTAGCCAAAGGAATACTACCTCAGATCTCAGCGCGGTAGTAGGTGGTAGATGGTAGATGATGACCAGGTTATCAATGTTTATTTATTATTTCTTACAACTTCCTGCAGCCATGTGAACACGCCTGGCTACGCAACAGTTTAAATATACAAAGGAATCGAAATCTGACTACTCTTCCTCCTAATACCAGAACTTTGTTAGGAGGCCGGCGAGGAACAAGCACAATCCGTCTCCCCATCTGATCATCCCAGCCCAACTAAAGTTCAGATGAGGGACAAGAAAGTGAAGATGATCACCGTCACAGGGGTTGGGATTCTCCTTTTCTTGGCTCTTGTTCTCTGGCTCAGCCTTCAGCGCTCGAAGGGCTTCTTCCTCACCGGAAGTTGCGTTGCCACGCTAATCTTTGTGATTATTTTTTGGGCTTTTGTTCAAATTTTTTTTGTTAATAAAGCAATTGTAAGTGCATGCCGAATGAATCTTATTGTTGTCATAATTGCTGTGGCCCTCCTCAGCATAGCCACTCTGTTATGTATTCGTATCGGATATTCTACGACTTTCTACATCACAGCTGCTTCTGACGCTGCGGTGTTTCTCGTGCTCAGCTCATGGGTGATCGTCAGACGACTTGCAGCTTTACAAAAGAGACGTGCGGAGACCACCAATTCTGGTTCAGAGGGAGAAGAGGTACATCTCGAATATAGCTTTCTCAGAGAGGTCGCTGGATTTCCTAAAAGATTCAGCTACACGGAGTTGAAAGAAGCAACTAAAAATTTCCAAACCCTGATCGGGAAAGGTGGTTCTGGTTCAGTCTTCAAGGGAATCCTTCGTGATGGCCTACCCGTCGCAGTTAAACGGATTGAGGGAGAAGTGCGTGGGGAGAAAGAATTCCGCTCAGAGATCGCTGCCATCTTGAGTGTTCAGCATGTCAACCTCGTGCGTATCCTCGGTTATAGCCTTGTCCCAAGGGGTTACCGTTTCATTGTTTACGAGTTCTTCCAAAATGGGTCTCTGGCTTCTCGGATCTTTCCAGGGGATGATGGAGAAATAATTCTGACCTGGGCCTTGAGGTATCAAGTGGCAAAGGATGTCGCAAAGGCACTTGCATACCTCCATCATGACTGCCATTTAAGGATCCTCCACCTCGATGTCAAGCCAGAGAACATTCTTCTTGACGAGAATTTTCGCGCCCGTGTATCGGATTTTGGCATATCGAGGTTGATGGGGAAAGATGAGAGCAGAGTTGTCACCACTGTTAGAGGAACAAGAGGCTACTTGGCTCCAGAGTGGTTCTCAGGGCTAGGTATATCAGAGAAATCAGATGTCTATAGCTATGGAATGGTGCTTTTAGAGCTTGTGGGTGGACGGAAGAACGTGAGTTTCGTTGATGATGGCAACATATCTCAGAGGACATGGTTTTACTTCCCTAAGATTGTGAGTGAGAAAATGAGAGAAGGGAAACTGATGGAGGTGGTGGATGAGAGGCTGCTGAGAGTGGGGGACGTTAACGATGAGGAATTGAGGATCCTTGTTTACGTAGCCCTCTGGTGCATACAGGACAAAGCCGATCTCAGGCCAAGCATGGCGGTAGTAGTTAACATGCTCGAGGGGCGTGAGGCAGTGAGCATGCCACCGGAGACTAAAATGTTCATGATGGACTTCTTGCCTAATGCTTCCGAGGTCGCCTCCAGGTCCAGCAGAGTTCCAACCACTACAGCGCGAAGGATTGAACACCCTCTCATGTCCACAGGTTCCCTTTCTGCTTCAATTCATATTGGCGGGTAGCATCTTCTTTCATCTCTTATATGACCGTTCTGAAACGGTAATCCCATTGTACGATAATTTGTAGCTGTTTGTCTCCTTTTATCAGCTCTAGTTATTGCTCATAACAATTGGTTAAATGGTTTATGCCGCAGACTTAAAATTTCTAAATAAGTACTTGATGCAAGACTGATACGGCTGTGTATTAAGATGAAGATCGAGAGAACTTGCATTAGGAAATTAGTGCTTAATTAGCAGTTCAAGTGAGCTTTCCTATTAATAAATGGAATGTGGATGTCCATCTTATTTGATCTTTCAATAAATCTGTGATGTTTGATTGGAATGCAAGAATCTGATATGGTAAATTGAAATCCCAGGTTCCAATTGGTTTGAAGGTCTAGAACTGCTAGTTATAGCATTGCGAATGAAAAGCTAGGTTGCTCGCAGCAAATGTATATGCCATCGTTGGTCATCAGGTAATATTTTGCAACTTTTGATGATTTATTTTCATGATAATATAATCATGTAATCTCTCCAAATCCCTAAGGTCCTGTTACTCCTAAAAATATGAGCATTTGTATTTTGCATGGTTGTCGTGTGTTGCTAGGAATTGAAGTTGAGATCTTCAAGTCCCCTCCTCCTCCTCCTCCTCTTCTCTCTCTCTCTCTCTCTCTCTCTCTCTCTCTCTCTCTGTGTGTGTGTGTTTGTTTTATCTAATAGCTGAGGTCAAGACTGTCGCCTCGAAACATACTGCTTGTCCATTTATTGCTATCACTATCATTGGTTTTCTTGATGATTCTTCATCAATTTGGAACATCTTTAAAAAATCATGAAATGCCCATTCATGTGAATGGGGTGAGACGACATGGAGTTGGATAGATTTGGTTTTATGCTTTTCAAAATCATGAAAGATGTGTTAACATCTTCTTAAGCCTAGATGGGCACAATAAAGCCTGATCAACTATGAACGGTGGGATCAAATGTGAATTACCTCAAAGTTGGAGAGAACTTAAAAATGTTTGGGTTGATCGTTAGAAACGGATACGCCATTTGATTCCAACAGGGCTGGCGTAGAGTCAACACAAACGGCACGTTTGGACAAACAAAAGGAAGTCCAACTAACTAAATTTTAGAAAAACTGGGTGTCACGCGGTCAGGAAAGTTGAATTATCAATGTGCGTGGCAAACCTTCCTTCTTTTTTTGACGGAAGATGCGTCGTGGGAAACTCGCAATCTCTCCCAGTCCATGTTGAAACTTCCAATGGCAAAAAGACCAACCGCAGCCCTATCCTCATTCAAGGCTAAATAGCCAGCTTTCAACACAAAGTCTTTTCAAACTTGTTGGAAAATCAAATAGATTGCGTTATGATTCCAATAAACAAGAGTCAAGTGGGGGAAAAAAAAAAAAAGAAGAGTGCCATCAAATGGTTCTTTAAATTGTCCCAAAAAAAATATATATATATTTCAGTTGGTTTGCTGCCTAATCTAGTGATAATTAAATTTAATCTCAATAATACCAGTGTATTAAGTTTTTGACAGCATATGTGGATGAATTATAATCATGTGTATTGTCCAAGATAATAAGATATACGCAATTTGTAATGACCCGGCCTAGACTCAGCTAACTCAGCCGATGGCCGAGTCCAGTTGCTAGGCCATCCTCCCTAATCAACGTCATTAGGTCGATCTGATCATTTCTACAACGATCAGGCGTCCCGGATTCATGGAGGAGTGCCAGGGTATGCGAGGACGGTTGGAGGCCGTGGATTCATCGGAGAGCCCCCACGAACACACCGATTTCTCCCGATCTATCGCCTTCCCTCGTAGCGAGTTACCAACATCGCACTGCACCATCAACCACCAATCCCTCCCCTTTTGTCACCATGCTGTCCCCAGAGTGTCGCCCTTGAGCTTGCCCACTAGTCGTGTTGGATAGCTGGTAGAATAGCTCATGGATCCCCTTGCTTCTCTGTTTTGTGGCACGGCAATCGACTGCTGTGAGGTGCTGCTACGATGGTGCCTTGACCATTGGGAGTCTTCTTCCCTGATCTCCGTCTTCATTCTTTCTTCGTCTCTACTGGGCATGTAGTTGGCCATCGGTCGGCTGCATTGGGTCACAGGTGGGGCGGGGAAGGGGCTCCCTAATTCCTACAACAGGGTCTCCTCTGTTTGGCTTCGCTACGGGTGCAAACCTGCACCCTCTCTCTTAGTGACCTCCCTATGAATATGACTGGCTTACCAATTTTCTTGCGCTTCAAATTCAAATTTAAACTTAAATTTTAAATTGAGATCTCACACCATCACGGTCTCTCAATTACCTTCTTTGATCATATCTTATACGGCTATTGTATCTCAACATACAAGAAAATTTTAAACAAGATTAAGGTACCAATTTTATTCAAATTTAAATTTAAAATTTAATATATCACAATATCATAATTCTTCAAATCTTTTCTCTATCCATATCTTATACAATGCAATATAAAGGAAAAATTTTCTATGTATTTTTGTAATGTGTATATATACATACTGAAAGTGAAATGAAATATTCATTCAAACTATTTTCATGAAATTAAAAACTCTTTTAATTTTTACTCAAACCCTTAGATTCGTGGACCAACATTATCCAATATGTATGTATGCAAACACAACAAGACTCTTTATGAACTCAATTAAGCAGCATGAGCTTGATTTCAAAGGCTCACTCATTGGCTTACTGAATTAGGCTTCATTAGATTTAAATATGACACCATTGCTCATACGGACTATTACTAAAGACATTGCTCCCTTGTTAGTATATATTGATGTTATCCTAATCATAGGAAGTATTTCCACTATCATAACTTCTTTTATTTAGCTATTGAACAAAACACTCTCCCTCAAAAACTTTATCATAAGGTCTCTTTTTGTTACAAAAAAAATATATCAGCCAAAATAGATAGAACAAAACCAATAGCTACATTTGCAACTATTGGTCTTCAATTATTGCAAAATATAGGTAATCCATATTTAGATGTTCATCATTATCGAAGCATAGTTGGAGCCTACAATATGTGAAATTGCCTTTATAGTCAATGAGGGTTGCCAATTCATGCACTAATCCATTGAAGCTCATTAGACTATGGTCAAATGAATATCTCCCTATCTAAAGTATGCAATCAACTATAGGCTTCTCTTGAAGAAATCTTCTCATCTATCTCTCCATGCCCATTCTAATATGGATTGGATTGGGTCTATGGATGATTGTAGCTCAACTAGTGGATATTGCATATTTCTTGGCCTTAATCTTATCTCATAAAGTGCTAAGAAATAAGCAACGATATCTCATGTAAGTATAGAAGTAGAGTATCATGCCTTAGCCAATGCCATTACTGAGATTTGCTGGCTTCAATATTTACTTAGGGAATTATATGTGAAGCTTTCTAAACTACCTATTTTGTAGTGTGACAATATTAGTGTGATATATTTGGCTGCAAATCCAATTTTTCATGCCGGAACAAAACATATTGAAACTGACTTCTATTTCGTATGGGAGAAAGTGGCTTGCAAGGATTTTGAGATTCGTTATATCTTTACTATTGATCAAGTGGCTGATATTATGACCAAGGGACTATCTTCAAGATGGTTCACTCCTTATGTGAAAAGCTTTTGGTGATCTCTCCTAATCCACTTAAGGGGGCATATAAACACGTTTAATTTACCAATCTTGTTCTACTTCAAATTCAATTTTAAATTTGAATTCAGATTTCACACCATTATAATCCCTCAATTATCTTCTTTGACGATATCTTGTATAGCTATTGCATCTTGATGTAGAAGGAAATAGTAAAAAAGATTGATTAGTCGATTTTATTCAAATTCAAATTCAAATTTGAATTTGAATCTAAATCTCATAATATCATAATCTCTCAAATTTCTCCTTTGGTCATATCTTGTACAACTTGATATGGAGGGAAAATTCTCCATCTGCTTCTTTGTAAAGTGTATATATACGTACTAAAAGTGAAATGGAAAATTCATTCAAACCATTTCCACCAAATCAAATACTCTTTCAATTTTTACATTCTCCCTTTCTCTTTCTCTTTCATTCTTTTTCTTACATTTTTTCTCTCTAGTTTTCTTTCTATAGATGTTAATTAGTTAAAGGTCATCTTGATGGTGCAAGCCTTAGCCTTGAGGTAGGACCTATGACCCTAAATCCTAGATGAAGAATCAAGGCCTTCGACTGAGAACCGTAGACGCTAGGCCATAGATCTAGACCTTGGGTCGAGATCCCTCGATACTAGATGTTGGACCTTGATCTTTGATCTTTATTTTATCAATTTTAATATTTTATTATTTGCATAGATGAACATCAATCAAAGCAAGAAGAAGGCCAACCTAGAGCCTAATTTTACCCATTTAGTTGACTAAACTAAGATCAATCAATCATATTCTTTTTAATTTTTAATTTAAATGTATATAGCTTAGATTAGGGTCAAACTAAATCTATGCTAGTAAGTCAAAAATGTTGATTAAACAAAAGAGCTATTAGCAAACATGTTTCTAATTTATTATTAATAATAATTGATTCTAGTAGGCATATTGTAAGGTGGAATTGTGGTTAGCATATAACTTCCTATTAAGATAAGAATCCTCATGCATATTTATGTGTGTGAATATTGGTATGATCATATATGTCTTGATAATGTATTTATTAGTAATATTATGTTGATTATGTATGAAAATTTATTATGATAAAAATGTGCTTAATTATGCATAATTATTAATTATATGTGCATGTTTCAAGCTTTATATGATTTGATATTATAATCTTCGTAAGTTAAATAGTATTTAATTAAATTTTAATATACTAGTAATTAATAAATTATTAAAAAATTATAAAAATATTAGGCCTTACATAATTTCTAGGGTTACACCTAGGAGTTATACAGTCGTATCACATGTCTAACATAAATAATGGGTTGAGAGCATAACATAGCCTATATGGAACTAAATACATAACAATATGGGCTCTCACATGCTATCTCCATTGAAGCACTAGCATTTTCACTAGACAAAGCTCTAAATCCAAATTTAAAGTCAAATCCGATCTAATCCAATTCACAAGCATTATGAGCCTGTGTATAATGTTCTGTAATCCACATGAGCTATGAATCGAATATACTTGAATACCATTTATAACAAATTAGAATCTTATCCAAAATAGTTAGTCAGGAAGTATTATTTGGGTTCTCTACCCAATGTATAGCCGATGTGAGACTAAATATGTGACATCATCATCTCTCATACTAGAAATAGTCTTTTGTCATGTCACAGCCTAACTCCTTATTAGATATGTGATGCCACCATATATCCTCTAGGATATGGCCATAAAATATGAAAGACCAAAATTTAATAATTTTATAATAACATATTACATAATTATCAATTTCAAAATAAAAAATTTCACTCATATAATAATAAAATTATTTGATTGTAATTTTATTTATTTATCTGGTATCAAATTAATCTAACTACTATCTTTTCACTCCGAAACTCAACTTATGACCTGCCTTCTACAAGTCCGGCTCTAAAAGGATAATAATATAGTAGTATGAGCTAAAACTCAATAGGAATCCCCCCACCAACATAATTAATATAAATATAAAAAATAGATAAAAGTCAATGTTGAACTTGATAAAAATAACAGAAAATCATATATTAACTACGAATCGATGCCATGCACCTACTCATGGCATCCTATCCTCAATACAACATACTTACTCATGTATTAATCGATACCAACATGGCTAATCCAAATACCTTTCATTAAATCATCTAGTTTTGCAAAAATATTTTTTCATGCTAGCCAAACATAAAAGCAATTTGATATTATATTTCATTCAAAATCCAATGCAATGGGCACATATATCATGATATTCAAAATCGATAGTATGAATATATGTGTGTGTGCACTCGTGTGTATCAAGAAGCATATATAATCCTGCAGATGATTTTATATATCGATCCTCATATATATTCATATAGTGTTATTAGCCAATACCTAATATGTCCGATCAATTTAAAATTAGTATAATGCTAATTTATCCTTAATCAACTATCAATTAATTATCACAAATTTCTTAATTTATAGGCTTTAATATCCAAGTTACCCTTACCTCTAAATTTTTCTATTTCTACTCAAATTTAAAATTAAATAATCAAAAATGGTTTGGATTTTACTTCAGTTTAAGAATTATAGTGCAAAATTCATTGCTTGGTGTCTTCTTATTTAGATGACTATACCCTTACAAGACTGAAAGTAATAATAGAGTAAATTATAAAATAAATACAATCAATAGTGAAAAAATGAGGATGAAAAAGTTAGCTAGATAATTATAACGCCCTAAGCCCACCCGCTAGCTCAATTAACTTCTAGTGGGCCAAAATCATGTGGCCCAAAAATTCGAGTGGAAGTTAATGGGTAGCAAGTGGACTTAGGTTATAAGTACATCACCCATTTCTCTTCCATCCAATGTGGTATCAGAGCTGACCCAAGTCTGAGAAGTTGGTGGGCATAAGGAAAGGGCTACCCATGGGGCAGTGGTGGAGTTCCGCCATGAGGTGGAGCCACCTTTGCAGCACCAACGACCCGATTCGAGATAGATTCTGGCTAGGTTGTGGCGTGCGACGAGGACGTCGCATTATAAAGTGGGGAGATTGTGATACCCCAAGTTTAGTCCCACATTGGATGGAAGAGAAATGGGTGATGTGATTATAACTCAAGTCCACTTGCTACCCATTGACTTTCACTCGAGTTTTTGGGCCACGTGGTTTCGGTCCGCTAGAAGTTAATCGGGCTAGCGGGTGAGCTTGGGGCGTTACAACAATGGTATCGGGTAGCTCAACTCTATCAAATCTAAGTAACAAATTGCTAAATCAAAGAATAGAAGGCCAATCTAAGTAGCACAATTAAAGAGTCATCAATGGTAGAATCTAGAGGTATTCTATGAAAGGTAGGCCTAATATCGACAATAATAAGTGATCACTAGTTGAGTTTAGGGTCCACAACTAGCCCACCAAGAGAGGTAAAGAAGAATAGGTCTTCTGTCGGGGTCCACTTAGAGATAGAGAGAGAAAGAAAAGAGAAGATAAAGAAAGAGAAAGAAGAGAGAAGAGAAACAGAAAAGAATGAAGAAAGGGGAAAACCCCTTTGTAGCTTTCTTAAATTAGGGAAAGAAGGAAAGAAGGGACTATGGAGATGGTGCTGAAGCCAATGACTTGGCTAGTAGTCGATATTCATAAGGTGGTAAGGAATGGTCAGAAATTGATAGAGAAAAATGAAAAGGATCACCTACAATAAGAACAGGAAAACCTCACGTACAATGAGAACAGGAAAACTATGTCTTGCACCAAACAAAAAAAGACAGAGGGAAAGCAGAACGATTGCCCATCATTTGCTAGCTTCAGTGGTGGGCTGTCTCGCACGCTTGCAAGCGAGCTCCGATGACGCCACCAAAGGGCAACACAGCAATAAAACAACGAAGATGGTTAAGAAAATAGAAAAAGAGGAAGCAAGCGGCTTCCTCATGATGGTGGCCAGCAGTGACCATCACTACAGTAGCTATGCTAGCCAGCATGCAGTGCCCTCTGCTGATGCAATGTGCAAAACTTGACATAAAGGTATATAATATTGCAGGCATAATGGAGAAGGTAACACCCTCACAGGCACAAAGAAAGCTCTGGTGGAATTAAGAGGGGGGAGAGAGAAGGAGACGAATATATATATATATATATATATATACATGCAACTACCGAATTTGAGGCCAAGGTGAACGTCGCATGCACAAGAAGGGAGGTAACGCTTGCCTGGGAAACAAAGATCCCTCTATAACATTTTTAACAAAATTAATGGATCAAGGCTTGGGCCAATCCCAACCATTAGATTTGAGGCTGGCCCAAATTTGATTAAAAAAAAAAAAAAAAACCCAAAGACTCAAGTCCAGACTCGACAGGGTACGTATACTTCAACCCAGGCTCCCATCTCCCTCACGTTGAGTGCGAACTAGTCCCGGCCATCCCGACTGCTAGAGAGCCAGAAGTAGCTCAAACTCAAGGTTCTGAATTGTTGAACAGGATTCTTTCATCCACGTCCTTCCATAGTGCAAATATGACATCCAATCATTGATTCTAATAGAAACCTCGTTATTAGTTGGCTTATATCTTCACCCGATTTGGTCTTGATCCATCCCTACTACATATATATCTCGATAAGTTTGAGGTGATTTTTGATCCATCCCTATTACTTAAAATTTTATATGCTTGATAATCATATTATCAAAAATACAAGATTACTGTATCTAATAATATTATTATAAAAATATTATTATATTATATAGTATAATATTAGATAATATATTATAAGATCAATAGGAATCAAATATTATTCTGCAGATTATTTTGTTTAATTATATAATAATTTGTATAATAATTTTTAATTATCAGGATGAATTTTTAATTTTATGAGGTTTTATTTGTTATTTTCATTTTTCTTATTGAATTTTGTGAGGGGGAAAAAAAAAAAAAAGAGTAACTTCTGTGCCAGCAGCCGTCATAAAAAAAAACTTTGAAATAATTCGATGGAACAGGTACAGTAATTCCCCCCTCTTTCCTTTGAGCAAATATATTAATCCTGTGTTGCGGGACAATTATTTATAGTTTAGAATTTTCTTTTTGTTTCTACTTCATAGGCGTTTCTTGGTTACTTGAGGACCAGGAGCAGTCCAAATTTCTCTTTCTTTTATTTTGGGGAGCATTGTCCTAATGTCAAACAGTTATATTCTACGCTTCAGCGTCACAACTTTGACTTGGATATCACAGGGAGTTGCCTGGCTAGGTCCCATCTTCTAAGAGAGCAATTAGTCAGTCAAAAGGGCAATATGTAATGCTCGGAGAAAGAGACCGTAAAGTATAATGGTAACCATGTTCTACATCACGTGGCCGTCTAGAAAACGGAATTTTCTGCATCTTATCTTTTCTGGTGGAGTTTTCTCGTCTTCCATTGCATCACTCTATTGCTTTTGGTGCAAGACTTTGTCGCAAGAGGATGGATGGACTTCTGTGCTTTTTCTATTCCTCTTTATCAGAGAAGACGGAACAATCTGTTCTATCATCTATCTAGCTTTCCTTCTCCTTCAGAAGTAATCTATCTAGAGAAGCTGAGACCTTCCTTCTTACTGTTTTGTTCTACAATCTCTCCTTCAATACATCATTTCTTCCTCCTTTCAGTCTATTGCTTCTCTCAAAAAATGGATCACTGGGGCAGGTCATGTCTCCTGCCACTTGCTTTCCTCATTCATTTCTTCTTCAGTTCCGGTTTCACGAAAGCAGCTGATAGCCTCCATCCAGGTCAGTCTCTCTCTGGAAACCAGACCATCGTCTCTCAAGGTGGCATCTTCGAACTGGGTTTCTTCACACCAGGTACCAACTCTAAAAATTACTACATAGGCATATGGTACAAACAAATCCCAGTTAGGAAAGTAGTTTGGATTGCAAACAGAGACGACCCTATATCTGACATTGGTGCATCAGAACTTAAAATCTCAGAAGATGGAAATCTAGTCCTTGCCCAATCTCAGATCCAAGTCTGGTCATCAAATTTAACCATGGCCACCTCAAGTTCCACAGTTGCGGTGCTTCTTGACACTGGCAACTTGGTTCTAAGGAATGGTTCAAACTCCTCTAAAGCATTGTGGCAGAGTTTTGATCACCCAACTGATACATGGCTGCCTACGCAGAAGCTTAGCCTCAATAAAATCACTGGAAAAATTCAGCTCATTACTTCATGGAGAAACTTAGAGGATCCTTCAACTGGCCTTTTCTCCCAAGGCATAGACCCAAACGGAACCGCACAATTATTTCTATGGCGAAATGGAACCAAATATTGGTCTTCTGGACTTTGGGATGGCAAGATATTTGCCAACATTCTCGATATGAGTTCAAGAGGTTACCTGAGATATGTCCATGTTTCTAATGAAAGGGAGAACTATTTCACATACACCTTTAGAGATAACTCTACTGTATCAAGAGTCGTCATGGATCCAACAGGGCAAGCCAAGGTTTTTAAGTGGATGGAGAGTTCCCAGGAATGGTTCTGGCTCTGTCTATTACCAAATGATCCATGCTCGATTCCTTCTCTGTGTGGCGCTTTCGGCAGCTGCAGTTCAGAAAGAGTGGCTTTCTGCAGATGTTTAGAAGGTTTCAAACCACAATCATTGACGGATTGGAATTTGAGTGATTGGAGTGGTGGGTGCGAAAGGACAACCCCTTTGCAGTGTCTCAACAATTCTTTGAACAGAGAAAAAGATGGGTTTTTGATGATATCCAATGTGAAGTTACCCACCAATCCACAATATTTGAAGGTTGGCTCTGCAGAAGAATGTGAATCAGCTTGCTTCCAAAGCTGTTTTTGCACTGCTTACTCATACAACGGTACGTGTTTGATATGGAATGGGGATCTCTATGATCTTAAGGAACTTCCTGATGGTTCCAGCAATGGAGACTCTGGAGTCCTTTATCTTCGCCTTGCAGCTTCTGATCTTCTGACACACAGCAAAAGTAGCCACACAATTCATAGAACCACAATAATCCTGATAGGAGCAGTTGGTGGATCTGCTGTTGTTTTAGCCGTTGCTGTTGCACTGATATGGAAATTCCGATCTAGGCATCCAAGTGGTGTATCAGAAGAGATCAAGGGTTCATTGGTGCTATTTGGGTACAAGAGTTTAGTGAAGGCAACCAACAACTTCTCTGACAGCATAGGAGCTGGCAGTTTCGGAACTGTCTTTAAAGGAACATTGCCTGATTCAACTTTAGTAGCGGTGAAGAGACTTGAAAGAATCGGACATGGAGAGAAGCAGTTTCGAGCTGAAGTGAGCACAGTTGGGCAGCTCAGGCATGTTAATCTTGTCAGACTTCGGGGAATCTGCTTTGAACGGTCTGAAAGATTGCTGGTTTATGATTACATGCCAAATGGTTCGTTGGGATCTCAATTGTTTCAGAAAAAATACAAGGCCTTGGACTGGGCTACAAGATTTCAGATTGCTGTTGGGACAGCTAGGGGATTGGTTTATCTTCATGAGCATTGCAGAGACTGCATCATACACTGTGACATAAAGCCCGAAAACATCCTTTTAGACTCAGAATTCTCTCCTAAAGTAGCTGACTTTGGCATGGCAAAGCTAATTGGCAGAGATTTCAGCAGAGTTCTGACAACCATGAGAGGAACCCTGGGCTACCTTGCACCTGAATGGATATCTGGCTTGGCCATCACACCAAAGGCTGATGTTTATAGTTATGGTATGATGCTTCTTGAAGTTATATCAGGCAGGAGAAATGCAGAGGTATCAAAGGATGGAAATGTTGATTTTTTCCCTCTTTGGGCTGCCAACAAAGTTAATGAAGATGATATTCTTAGTTTATTAGATTACAGGTTAGAGGGTAAAGCTAATGTGGATGAACTAAGGAGAGCTTGCAGGATTGCTGTTTGGTGCATACAAGGTGAGGAGAGTCACAGGCCAACAATGAGTTTGGTTGTTAAAATCCTAGAAGGGGTTTTAGAGGTGAACAAGCCACCAATTCCAAAGCAATTTTATCAACTTGCCGAGGATCAAGAGGATATGCTTTCTTGTAAAACAACTTCTAGTGGGTAGACTTTATGGCCCATGGTTTGCGTAAACTCTAAATAAGATCGTATTGTCACATGTAAGCTACAGTTATTTCATTGAGCTGCTCTCTAGTATTTCCAGCTATTTGTCTTTTATGACTTTGTGAGCTTTTCAATAAAGTACTTGATTAAATCTTGTGTTAAACAAGTAGTTAGAATAGATGGCCCAGATAAATATCTTCAATTGTAGTTTTGTTTTATCACCAGCTTGAAAAAATCTGAACTCTCTGATTAAATTATCATGTCATGAATTCACCAAGATTTTGCACTAGTACTCGTCAAATGTTATTTCAGAATATTATTGTACTTGCCAAATGCTATAACTTAGTGTCCTTTCAACATCACTTGCTAGTCACACTATAGGAATCTTCGCAAACTGTTCACATCTGAAGCTAATTGCTGATTACTGATTGCTGGTAGATATTTCATCTTCTTTTTTTTTTGGGGGGGAAAGAATTGCAATTAGTTATATATGCTGATAGATGCATCATCGCTGAATATAAAAGATGGTTACGAAGAGCACATAATAGTACTTAGGACGAGAAATAGGTTCAACATTCTGATCGACTTCCTTAGTGTTCATTTCAATCTGTTTGTGATGTGAGCTGATCAGTGTTCTGCCCATCTTCTATTCGCACAAATGATTCTGGTCTTCTACCATGTTAATTTGGATTCAAGTACACACCAGGTTAAAGTTTCTAATTTCTGCAAAAGAGTAATCTTCAGGCGTCTGTTTTTTTCTTTTTTTTTAAGGGAAAATCTTCAGGTGTCCTGTACCTGAATCGGCATCACTTCATAACCATTTCTACGATCACAGTGATGGCGCTATAGAAGCAAACTAGCCTCATCTGACATTAGTCAGATTGGTTTTTCTTATCTACATGGGCTTTTAACAAGACTGATAAGCAAGTGGATCTGAGCTTATTAGATCACAGACTGAAAGAAGTTTTTTAAGCAATTTAAGTCATATATATCCATGCATCGTGTATGATATCACCTCCCAGGTTGGCTAGTGGTATTTAGTACTGAAGACCAGAAACCCCTGTAGAGGCCTGATGGAACATCTATCAGCAGTGTTCTTTGGCTAAGGACAAGAATCTAGAATAGAACATCTATCAGCGCAAAGTGTGAAAGCACAAGATGCTTCCTATGAGATGAGAAATAAGGGATCCCAAAACTGTCTAAAAATTGTCTTTCTTTGATTCATAAAACTGACTCTGTATAGAAGTAATAAAGTCATGCATTTCAAGATTTTACCTTTTCCTGTAACAAGGAACGAATACATCAAACGGAAATCAAATTCAATCAAGTTCTTTCTGAATTTCTCTTTTAAGGAATTGCTTCATTCAGTTGTCTACAATCATTATCTTGAGGTAAATTCTAGAGTCTCAGAACTCATATTATTATTATTAAAGTTTTCAGGTGAGGTTTGAGCTGTTCCCAGAATAAAGTATATTTTCCGGACAATGGTAAGCAATTAAATGCCTCATCATCTCGGTAGTCATCTGGTACTTTTTTTTTTGACAAATTGTTAGGCTCCAGGTCTAGCACATTTTCTTTCCGAAAGAAAGAAATTCATGCAACGCAGAATCCTAAACCAAGCCCAGGGTTGGTGGCCGCGTAACTTGAACGCGACAATTACAAATGTCTGATAAAATAGGTCACGAACACATGATCATAATTTTGAATTATTATTCTTTAAGGATAGTCAACCTTGGGTTCAAGGATTCCTGAATCAATATTTAACCCTGACGTACACGTTTGATGGCATGTTTCTCGATGGGTGGGAGAGTCGCAAGCTGTCGTTTGAAGCTCTTCAGGCTTAAGATCGACGCATCGATTTCCTATTAACACCAATTAGAGTCAGAGCAATGGCGCAGTATCAAAAGAAGCCTGAAACGTCGTTGGGGTGGCAAAAACAAAGGGACCAGCCTTAATGCGACGTAATGGACTGGGGGGCACGCGTGCCCATGCCCAGTCCATCATCCAAAGCGCCCTCTCGCTCATCGAAAAGAGGTGCCCAGGGCCTCTGTTCCGCGTCAAACCGTGCACAACACTTCCCAATAGACTTGTGAGCGTGACCCAACTCAATCAGGTCTGAGCCTCGTTGTTTGGGTTCAGCTACTGAAATCAGTGTCGGTGGACTCTGACTGGTGTTAAGGCTGTTAATGTTTGTTTGCGGCTAGTGAAGCCCAAACAAGTTGAAAAGATCCCAAGCCCAGTTCCTTGGTTGGGAACGAATTAGTCCGGGCCTGTTAGCTTCAAGCCATGAGTCTTTTCTGGCCTAGGTGAGGTCTAATCCGATAGGATTGTCTCCAAGCCCATCTGGTCGTAACCCAAAGGATTCAATAAAAATTTAACTAGCTAGGCCTGATTGCTGTGGGCCTTTAGTCTTAGGCCCAAATTGAGCTGAGTTAAGTTTTAAGCCTAACTGTTAGAGGCTTGAGCCAAATTGCAATTGTTTGGTGTAATAGGACTCTATTTAGTCAAGCTAAGCCTAAGTAATCAGATAGACCTTACTCAAGTGGTGTAATGATTTAGTTAACCAAATTAGGTTAGTATATGGCCCATTAAGGCTAATTTGATGGTCCAGGAAAATGAAGTGCAAGCGGTTGGATTTATTTAAAGCCTTATTTAGATCATTCAAGCCTAAATAATGTGTTTGGTGGGCTAAGAGGGTACTAATGTAATTTAGCAGTTTGATTAAAGGAACTGAGGATTAATTACTTAATTATGGCAATAACTATAGATGGTCATTAGTGATTGTTTGATTCTAAGCAGATTTGGTAGCTAAGAATGGTGCCTCGAGATTTATACTAGAGGTCTATGGTGGTATGTGAGTCGTGGATTTTGGATTAGTATTTAAGGTACGAATCTTATACTTACTTTTATGAGATATAACTTTTTCATTATACTTATTAACTCATCAATATATTTTGACTTCACTCATATATGTTATGTTTCATTATGGTTTTATGTTTTGGATTGATATTTGATCTTGTAATATCATAGATGATGTTATCATGGTTTTATGATGTGGTATGGTATGCCTTATATTATGCCTCATGGCTTTTATTTTCTTAATGCACCATCTGATATAAAATAATATGATGAGATGACTTGATGTGGGCATGGAACTAATCATTGTGATGCTGTAAAGGTGGCATCCAGGTTATGTAGCTACGAAACTCCAATGTAGAATCGATTTGGATTGACTTGGTTTATAACAACTAGGCATGGATAGCTAATGATGCGTGGCATTAGTTTGAGTAGATTTAGGTCGAGTTTAACTTAGACATGTAGCATCGGGGGGCAGAACATGTAGCCATAAAAGTTCGATGTAGAAACAGTTTGGACTGAGCAGGTTTATGATATGTGACACTAGTGTGAGAACTAATCTTGATGTATGGAGGTTGCCAGGTTAGATTTATATTCATAGAATACTAGTAAGGCCAAATCGCTAATATGTATTTGTAGTATGCTAATATATTAGTAAGATCGAATCGTCAGTATTTATTTTTCAATGTGCCAATGTGCTAGTAGGTTGAATCATTAGTACATATTGGTTGACTTACATGGCATCATCAGTAAGGTCAAATACTCCAATTGTACTACCTTAACTTAAAGATGGTGGCATCTAGTGACATAATTCTATGTCAAGTCAAGATGGAATGAAATAAAATAAGACAAGTTAATATTTTAAAATATTCTATTATTTAACTTGGTATGAATTTATATTCAATATGGATTTATAGCATGTGATGCAACATGATTTAATTCTTTTATATACACTTATTTTCATATTGTATTTACTTCAAGTTCATGTTTATATGCCTATCTATATCTATAATATAAGAATTTCTAATGGGTTATATGCTTATTTCATCTGTAATTTTTTTAGAGATTGAGAATTATGGTGTGGAGTAGTATCTAAGGGACAAATTTGGAGAAAGATATAGAATAGTAGTATTTTTTATTTATGGTACTTTTGCATGCTTTGTTAGTCATTGGAATTTGTTGATGAAGATTTTTGGCTATGGATATTCATGGTTAGCTGGATATTCATAGTGGGTGTTTTAGCATAGTTTTAATGTTATGTTGAAAAGAGGACTTTTGTAGCATGATGGATATTTTTATATTTTGGGAGTAAATTATCTAGTATTTTTGTTATTATGTCTAAGTATCAGGGTGCGCAGCAAAAGCATGGTAGGCCATGCATACTCTTAGGATTTCACCTTAAGAGTATGTGGTCGTGCCGTGTTAGCCCAAGCCAGGTATCGGTTCGGAGATGTGACATAGTACCTCATCCACCAATAGAGTTCAATATGAGGGGCTAACCAATTTGGATTCGTGGATCAGAATGATGTTGCAATCAGAATGAGAAATGAGGTCCTCAATCTCTCCTCTTATGAGCTAATCGGCACCTCTAACATTCCTTGATAACTGTCTCTTAAGCGTACTGGACTAATGGAGTAGGGAATGGCCAGTTCTTCAGCGCAGTCCCGAAATGACTGCGAACAGTCTTCAACAAACGTACTCCTGATAATCCTAACATCATCGCCGGACTTGTGGTGGATGAAACAGGGCAAGGAATACAGTGAGCGTGGTTAGAAAAAAGTGCAGATTGGGCTCTGATTTGTCTCAACCAAATCTCAGGTGCGATGTTTACTCTGTTTGCGGTGCTTACGGTATCTGGGATGATAATGATGTGTGCTCTTCTGTAACTGTGTGTATGTATATTTCTCTAAGATCTATGAGCATATGTATATGTGTATTTGTATATATCTCTAAGATCTATTTAATACATTTTTAATATAGAACAAAGCACGCAGAAACATCGATCTTGCGCTTGTTTTGGAAATGTTTCATTTTTAAATTAGAGGATGAGTAAAACATCAAATTCTGCGAGAACTAGCGCTTCGACCGATTCCTATAATGATCTGTATCTGAAATCTGTCGAGTGTAAATACTCTATGGCTTGTAAATGTAGATCACACTCTCTTAGCTGGTGTGTCAAGCTTTATGGGCCTCTTAGTAAAGAGGAATTGGATGAGTTGGGTTCTCTTTTAAAGATTTTGGCCACCGTGAGGCCACCACCTAGAATTGCTCATACCTTAGTTTAAAAATTAACAAGTAATAATATTTTTTATTTATTATTTTATAAATCCTTAAACAGTCATGGTTTAATCTAGTCACATCAGAACGAAGCATGCAGAGCTACAATACCTCTTAAACCCAAGACCTTCTTGCGGCTTGCTTTGCCAAAAGATTGGACGTTAAGCAATGGATCCTCTTTTCATTGAACAAATTTGAAATTGATCAACCACTTGTTCTTGAGATGCCTTTTGCAAGAAGAAGCAGGCAGTCCAATCAAAATCTGTCTTGGTATCAGAGATTGGCGTCAAACTTTCAGGATATTTGGCAAGCGTAGACGAAAAAGAACATTAAACCAGACTGGTTGGAGGCAACTTATGGGCCTGGTATGTCACCCGAGCGTAATGCCCAAATTTTTTTGAATAGGAAATCTTCTCCGATTTCAGTCCTGCTGAGGGCAATCCATTCTTTTCAATCATGGTCTTCTCAGCTTCGTCGATTCAAAGCAACCAGCTTGTTGCTTCGGCGTTGACTCCAATTCTGGACGGTGCCATCAGATCATCATAACTTCGTGGCTGTCCTCTGTGTCTTCTACGGCTCCTGGATGGCACTGGGCCAAAACCAAACAGAGATATGGAGCCTGTCCCATCTGACTGATCTGCTGTGTGTTGCCGTTATCTTCTGTCTGGTCGAGATCATCTTTACCGGTTCCCACCCAGTTCATTGTGATTGCCGACCTTTGCTGCTGATAACTGAGGCTAAAATCTTACTTCAGTAAACTCCTGAATTTCTGAGTCCTCCGTTTCCGAACTCCCAAGCAACGACAGGGAGGTTGCTCCCATGTAGTGAAGCTCATTGGATGTTAGCCATCTCCTTCCAGCTGAATTCCTTTCTGATTGCTGAATTTTATCATAGTCGATTTCTCTGTCTTCCGGCTCCTGTCCTTCTTCCTCCTTCCTAGCTGTACTCCTGTAATCCTTGCTGCTCTGTAAACCCTTATCTTTCCTCAATAATTTGGAGGAAGTACACTTCCTCCAGTTTCCAGTCAAAAAGAACATGGATCTTGCACTCATTAACTCCGGCATGGTACTGCTTGAACTAATTTTCGGAACGACGAATATAAGTCAATATGATGATGAAAAGTTTAGTTACTTTTCCAGTTTTTGCCGCAAAGAAAGTTGAAGAAAGTGAGGTTATTGAATCATTGGATAAGAAATTAGAGGTAATGTGACATAAATTAGGCCGTAGCAGGCCAAAAGGTGAAGCCCGTATGAGAGAGGAATCTCACCAAAGCTGTCATCCACTCTAACAAAATGAGCATACCCATTTGTTACTAAGTGGATGAATTAAGAGAACCCTCCACCCTCTATAAAAAATAAAATAATAATAATAATAAAAAGCCCACTGCATTGCGGCTCAAAAAAATTCCCTGGACCATCCGGAAGCGATGGAAAAATGGAATAAGCCGCTCGGAAATCAACAACGCAGCGTTGATGCTCTCCTCGGTTAATCATCTCCCCACCTGATAAATGATAATGATAATAATAATAGTAATAAAAATTATCATGATTTTGAGAGTTATAATTTTTTTAAAAATAATAAAAATTACAACTCCCAAGATGAACAACCTAAGTTGTGGCTCTGGGATTGGGCTGATTGTCATTTTATAAAATATTGGATTATAAAAATTTGTTTAAACGGTGGTCATTTATATTTAAAATTTAATAAATGTGTGCAGTATAGATATAATTTTGTACAAACATATATACTATTATATGTAAAAGCAAGCTTATCTACATATAAGGAGTAAATATTAAAAAAATTAATTACATTAACGAAAAAAAATATCAGTCAAATAAAAGACTTTTTTAACAGAGATTCAAAATCATAATTATTTTTGATACTTCTCATGTACATAGCGTATTGCAGACCCCAAAATATGTGCACGCGGAAGGAGACTCTGGTCTCCATTTTTGTCTCCAATTATTCTTTTATAGTGTCTGTTCAAGAGCCCTTTTCCTTGTTCCAGGGAGACTCTACGCTAGTCTAGCGTTTTCCGCGTATCCGTCCAACGGCGTCAAGTCGCGTATTTGGCCACGCACGCCATTGTTAATTTTGACCGAAGAAGAAGCATCTATAATTTCTAAATGCTGTCCTTTCTAAATTTTAATAAAAATTGAAAAAGACATACTCTAGCCAGCAATTCCGCCAAACGTGCGCCGACTGGTTGGTTGGTCTAACATTTAAATTTCAAGCAATGAATGTTTTCCTGCGAGACTCCTCAAGGGGTCGCATCTTCGTGCGGTCTTTGCTTCGCCCAGGGCTTCGGTGGACGTGCTTTTCAGGTCGGATACTGTGAATCATTTGCTCTCACATCTTGCAACATAAAATCCCCCTGTTGCATGTCATAAATGCACGATTGATAGCTTCGTCAGTGGCTTCACCTACTTATGTATTACGATGCTCTTAAATCTATAGCTTCGTCAGTGGCTTCACCTACTTATGTATTACGATGCTCTTAAATCTTGTCAGAGCATATTATTTATTATGATCAATGGCTTCACCTACTTCCTAATCAATGCAGGTATCTTTCAAATAATAAATATGGATCTACTATCACCATAACAGCTATGGGTTGTCACTCTGGAACAAGTTGGATTGAATGCTATATTCAATAATCAAGATTTTTACAATAATTTCCACAAAATTTTATACTGCCCTTTCTTCATCTTCACCCGACGGTGACCAGATCATCATCCAACAGTCATCACGGGACAAGCTTCCGAATGTCCGGTTCCAACGTCGTGGTCGCGTCCAAGGGCTGTCCAACTGCTGACCCCTCAGGGTTTAGAAACGCGGACGCGGCAACAACAACGGCTGAACCAAATATTAAACAGACCTAAGAAAGAAGTCAACTGGGAGAACCAAGAATGGGTCCCGGATGCTCGTCTTTGTTGTGATAGTGGGTTTCAATTTGAGGTTTACGTTTCCAAGTCGTTGGAGGGGATGTCTTATACTTATTCATCGGCGTTGGTATCGTCAGGCTACTCATTTGTCGTTCTTCTTCCCATTGCAAAGATTATATATTTCTTTCCAGAAGCTTTCACTTTGATCTGCAAGGTGTTAAAAAACAGCCTAATCTCCAAAAATGAGCTAGGCGGTTTTTTTATAAAATTAGAATTTTAGTTTTAATACTTACTGTGTTTGTTCTACTTATCTGTACTTGTTGAGACGCTCCAATCAAACCTATCCATCTCATAGCTTTTCGTATTTCTCTTCAATGGTATTGGAATCCAGAAGAAATGAAAAAATAAAATTCGATGCACCATAAGTGGTGGCACTAGAAAAATTAGTGCCTAAGAAGATTAGGAGATCAACTTGATTTGCATTGACCATCATTGCAGATGTTATAAAGTAATTAGTTTATTTTCAAATGGCAACAAGCTTTAGTCTAATGAAAACCATGTATGCAATTTAATTGTCAAGTAAGTACTAAATAATTAAAAAAAATATTTACATACGTACTCCTACTAATAATTTTTTATTTCCAAGCATTCCCCATTTGTTGAACTTCAGATGAAAACCTGACTTCTAAAAAAAATGTTTCGTTATAACAACTCAATGCTGTGTTTATTGGTTTGAACAATTGACGAGACCATAATTTTACTAATACTTAGTAATCACAAGCAAAATTATTAATATTTTAGGTTTCTTTTGTAAAAGTAGTGTCACACTAAGCTACTTAATGTATAATATAATCTAATATATATAAATGAAGCTAAAATGCTCACTAAATACTCTTATTTTATGCCATGTAGATAAAAGCATCAAATGGCATTTATTTTTTTTGCCCAAATATTGTTTCTTTTATATTTTACATATATGACCTTCCTATAAAAGATGAAACTTTGGCATGCCTTGCTAGATGTTTGCAATAAACAATGTATATATAATTATCTTCCTTTCTACTTAATGATGATAATATTTGTTGCTTGTTAAGTAAGATTATTGTATTCATGTCACTTGTTAAGTAAAAAATTAGATGAGAAATATTTAATAAATTTCACTGAAGTTTTATCCTTTTATAAAGCTCACTCTCTTTCATGAAACTATTGAAATTATTTTTTGCCTTCACATTATCCATTTCTCATCATTACCCACGTTTTCTAATTTTTTTTCAAAGATTGCATTTATTTTGTAATGTAAAAGTAAAACTGAAAGGCTCATCAAGTGTTTTTATTTTATATCTATATTAAAGATATTTACTTTTTTTTCTTATGTCTTAGCTCTTATACATTTTAGCTCTATAACATTTTCATAAAAACATTTTTTCCTCCGCATAATTATTAAGATCATTTTTTTCCCTTGGTGTGAGAACCTCAATCTTTCAATGTTGGTCTCATGTCCATTTAAATTTTATCTAAGATATATTTTATTAATTTTATGCCTCTTTGAGTTCCAAATAATCAAAGTAGTAGGTTAAAAAAAAATGTAACTCTAAAATTTAAATTTAATCATATATAATTAAAAAATTATATTTTTTATTATAAATTTAAAACACACCTATATAATATATAAAGTATTATACACAAGGATAAAAGAGTTAGGAGCAAACGAGGCGGTTACTTGTTTGGTTTACTTGCACCATATAATTTTTGTATTGCTTTTATTTTTTAATAAATTTTTTAAGTTAATAATAAAATAAAAAATTATATTGAAATAAAATTCTAATTCTAATCCTACACATGATGTGATTATTAATTTAAGTTTTAATTTAATATAAAATTATTGAAATCCTTGAAAACCAACTATTAAGATCAGGCTTGAGCACTGCACCAATTCACTTTGTGGACATTTTTTTATTATTTTTATATGATAAATAATTTACTCTGTATATTCCTCCATCAAGATACTTTTATCGCCCAAACTCCTCCAATTTAATTAAGTGGCAATTCCAGTCTCTCTCTCTCTCTCTCCCTCTCTCTTCCCCTCTCTCACCCCCCATCCCCCCTTCGGTCATGTTCTAACAAGTAAGGATGAAATCGTTTGTCAATTTTTTTTAAAAAAACCATTATTTTCCAAGTATTTCCGCTTCCTCGCCTTCATTTATACCTGTCCTTCTCATAGCTTTGCAGCCATGGATCTTCCCAAAACTCCATCTCCCTTGCCTCCTCCTTCCTTCTCTCTTCTCCTATTCGTCCTTTTCTTAGCTTTCCAAACCCCTCTCTCCTTCTCAGCTGACACCATCTCTGCCAACTCCTCCATCTCGGGGGACCAGCAGCTAACCTCCAAAGAAGGCAACTTTGTGCTGGGCTTCTACCGTCCCGTTAATTCGTCCAAATACTACATAGCCATCTGGTACAAAAAAGTTTCAGAGCAAACCGCGGTCTGGGTAGCGAACAGAGAAACCCCCGTCTCAGACCACACAACATCTGAGCTCAAGCTCTCCCACGACGGAAACTTGGTACTCCTCGATGAGTCCAACGCCCAAATCTGGTCAACGAACGCCAACATCTCCTCCAACTCCACTGTAGCTGTTCTCGAAGACACCGGAAACCTTGCGCTCAGAGATGGCTCTAACACCTTCAAGGTGTTGTGGCAGAGCTTTGACCACCCCACCAATACTTGGCTCCCTGGAGGCAAGCTTGGGCTGAACAAGGTGACTAAAAAGAACCAGCGCCTCATCTCCTCGAGAAGCTCAGCTGACCCAGCTCCTGGGATCTTCTCCCTTGAGGTAGATCCCAATGGAACCAGCCAGTACTTCATTCAATGGAATAAGTCTCGCAATTACTGGACAAGCGGATTGTGGAATGGACAATTCTTTACTGGGGTGGTGGAGATGAACGCGAATTATCTCTACGACTTCAAATACATCAACAACAGCGAGGAGACCTACTTCACCTATTCGCTGAAGGATAATTCTATCATATCGAGGTTCGTAATGGACCTCTCGGGTCAGATCCAACAGCTATCATGGGTGGAAGCATCTCAACAGTGGACACTATTCTGGTCCCAGCCGAGAAGGCAGTGCGAAGTTTATTCTCTCTGCGGGCCGTTCGGGAGCTGCAACGAGAAAGTCTTGCCATTCTGCAACTGCATGAAGGGTTTTGTAGCGCGCAACCAGACCGAATGGGATTTGCAGGATCAAACAGGGGGTTGCGTGAGGAGGACGCCGCTGAAGTGCAGCAGCAATAGCTCAGCGAATGTCAAAAACGTTAAATTTCATCAGATGGATAGCGTGAGGTTGCCAGAGAATCGTCAGAATATAGATGTCAGAAGTGCTGAAGATTGTGCATCAGCTTGTTTGAACAATTGCTCCTGTAATGCTTACTCATTTAGTAGCGGATGTTCTCTGTGGTATGGGGATTTGATTAATCTACAGGAGCAATTCGATGGATCGAATGGAGGAACCCTCTACCTTCGGCTAGCAGCTTCGGAGCTGCCAGATTCCACCAGCAAGAAGGGAACGGTTATCCGGGCTGCCGTCGCTTCGGTTGCGGGCTTTGTAGTTTGTGTCGCCGTCGCCTGGGTGCTGATTTGGAGGCGCCGGAAGAGGCGGATGATTCGTGCTGCAAGGGCAGTAGGGAGATCTCTGGTGCCATTCAGGTACAGTGACTTGCAGTATTTCACGAAGAACTTCTCGGAGAAACTGGGAGGAGGAGGTTTCGGTTCGGTCTTTAAAGGTTTCTTGCCTGACTCAACCGCCATAGCTGTAAAGAAGCTCGAAGGCCTGCAACAGGGAGAGAAGCAGTTCCGGACCGAGGTGAGCACGATTGGAACAATTCAGCATGTCAACCTCGTTCGTCTTCTTGGGTTTTGCTCTGAGGGTGCCAAAAGGTTGCTGGTTTACGAGTTCATGCCAAAGGGTTCTCTGGATACTATGCTGTTCCAGAACACTTCCATGGTCTTGGATTGGAACACAAGGTACCGAATTGCTCTCGGAACTGCCAGAGGATTAGCTTATCTCCACGACAAGTGCAGGGACTGCATCATACATTGTGATATAAAACCAGAGAACATACTATTGGATGCGTCCTTTGTCCCAAAAGTGGGAGACTTCGGTCTAGCAAAGCTGGTGGGCCGGGACTTCAGCCGAGCGTTGACTACCATGAGAGGAACAATAGGCTATCTTGCTCCTGAATGGGTAAGGGGTGTAGCTATCACTGCCAAAGCTGATGTGTACAGCTATGGGATGATGCTTTTTGAAATTATATCTGGCAGGAGAAACACTGGGCAGACTGAGGACGAGAGAGCTACATTTTTTCCTATATTAGCTGCCAAAAGACTTGTTCAAGGGGATGTCCAAAGCTTGTTAGATCGTAGATTGGGGAACGGTGCGAATATTGAAGAGCTCGAAACAGCTTGTAAAGTTGCTTGCTGGTGCATTCAGGATGATGGAAGTTGTAGGCCGACGATGGGAGAGGTGGTCCAAATTCTCGAAGGCTTTCTAGAAGTTAACACGCCTCCTATTCCAAGAGCTCTCCAAGTTATTGCAGAAAGCCCGGCGAGCATAAATGTCTTCTGAGACTTGCCATCGAATCAAAGTTCTTAGGTTAAAATTTCATCATCAACGAGTCCTAATGTATGAAGATGGCCGAAACTTTTTACGCTCCCGTATACCTTTGAGTAAGTCCGCTATGTATTTTGTCAGATGCACTGCAAAGTAATAGCTTCATGCCACGCCTATTTCTTCTCCAATAAAATTGAAGTGTTGAATGTTTTGTAGCTCGGCCAATTACCACACTAATGATGGTCAAGGTGTCATATACCCATATATGAAATTCCACCCACTTCATGTCCTCATGTAATTTAGCGAAGAATAACTTAAATCCTCATATTTTCCAAGTGATGTGAATCAGAGTATTGTCCATACTTATTCCAATATGCAAGTTTTGTACCATATATATCTTGGGATATGTTCTCTGGTATTGATTGCTGTGGGCGCTACGATTGAGCGTTAATCTTAGCTGATTTATAGATAATGGAATTTGCAGGACGGCATGCGCAAACCCTTAGTAATTCATTTCAGTATTTTTATGCAGCATCTCTTACGTTTCGTTCATTGAATGGTCACCAACCACCCCTTCCTTGTTCCTTGCAAATTTACAACGGAATGCTACTGAATGTCGTTGAATAGCAGGACCAAGAAAAACAAGTAAACTTAAAATCCCAAGAATGAGTCACATGTACCCCAAGCGTGTCCTGATCCAAAACAAAGGCCGGATCGAGATTTTTAGCTGGTGCCTAGTTTCATTTAGGCTGACTATATTAAGAATGAATGCTAAGGATAATTTCATCGGAGACATGAGGAAAGTCTCTGAACCAATGCAAGCTGTAGAATCGTACCTTTCTGAGCGTTAGCAAATAAAGAGCTTTTGAATCGGTAACTTCAGATCCAGGGGCCTAGCACTAGAACATGGAAAGATATAAGAAGGTTAACTTTCTTTGGTTGGTTGAATCTAAATTTTCTCTAACTTATGCCACGTCCAAATTTAAATTTCTATTGACGAACCTCTTTTTTTGATTGATATTACTTTTAGCTGATAACTGCCAGCTCCTGGGTGTATATGGTCTTTTGCTTTTTACTGCATCTGAGATGGATATAACAAACCATGCATCATGTTCATATCCTGGAGTAAAATCTATTTGGCTGCCAAGCCGAGAGGAATGGAGCTTTTAAAGTTGCCATTCTACTTAATATTATGCAACTGAAACCATTGATTTTGGAGCTTGTCTATAGACAGGTCCAGCATCCTTCTTGATGCCTAGAATTAAAAACAGTGAGTTTGAACTCACAAAATATTGTGAAGCATACAAATGCTCATTTGTTTCATTGCTCGAAAAGTTCATAGGTGAATTTCTCTCTTACCTAAAATAAGTGAGCTGAACTTTGCTTTTTTTTTAGCGGCATTAGATGTTTGCTTTCGTCAAATAAGAACATGAAAAGAAACATGTTCTGTAACTTCATTGATAAATATTTAAGTTCACCAAGTTCTTTCACTTGGAATAATTATTACTAAAATACATAATACTTAAATATACTCATCAAATATAGATACTAAAGATATCAGCATCTATTAGAGAAGAAAGACCTAAAAATTGCATTTGACATCATCTTCGGCGGATGGTTTGCTTTCATATTAAAAAAAAAAAAAAAAGAAGCATATGCCTTAATCAAAGTCCATAAAGTGTGATTCTTTCCTTCTATAAATGAACAGAAATTTTAATTAAAAAATATTATTTAGATTTCTTAGCATGTTTAAGCCTTATCACTCTTGCCTGGTTGAGAGTCTAAATCTAATCAAATTTAATTTCTAATACCACATGATGCGGTTAATGTCAGTCCTATATAGCCCATGTTATCATACAAGCTGGCAGGCCCTCAAATAAAGTAACATTGCACATGGGCTCCAAACCTATGCACGGGTCTTCCGTTTAACCACTGCATCAAGAGAGAAGATATCATAAGAAAAGGATTTTTTTTTTTTTTTTCGTAAGTCGATTTTCATGCTATGGGCTATTTAATAAATTTATAGTCATCTTGTTAGATATTTTTAAGCAGACTCTTCTTATTTCGTTACCTACTGCTTTGAAAACTAGAACCTCACATCTTAGAAGTGCTCTGCATCACACCGAGGCGGCCATCAAATGTATGTCACTTTGAAAGCAGGGATAGAGAAACTCCTACTCTGCTGCCCAAATTGCTTACGACACAGTACCTCCCATTCTGCCGCCCAAATTGCAAAGAGAGCCTGCATATTAATGAGCAGAGATGTCTGAATATTGAAATGCCTCGTATCATCTATACATGTTACCCTTAAAAAAATACAAAATCTAAGGGCCTATTTAATTGTGAGAAACAATTTTCTATTCTTCACCTTCAATTCCCATCTCTATCTACAATTTTCCTTTCCTATAAGAATTTTAAAAACACATATATTTGTTAAAAATAAAAAATTATTTTTTAATAAAAAAATTAAAAAGATAAATCATCAAGGATGGTTGGAAGTGGAGGTATGGTGACAGATGGTGAAGGAGATGATAGTAGTAGTTGATCGTGCAGATATGATTGCGATGTTGATGAATCATACAGATATAGTAGCTGACAGTGAATGGTAGAGATAGTGCTGATAGTAATAGAGAATGATGAAGGTATGATGTCGATGGTGGTGATGCTGAAGGATGGTAATGGTAAGTGATGAAGATATGATGATAGCAATGAGAGCGTTGAGGGTATATTGGTAGTGGTGGAGTTACGATGGTGAATAATGAAAAAGATATGAGTAGTGAAGTTATGGTGGTAGTGGAGGATAGTGAATGGTAGCGATAGTGATGATGTGTGACAAAGAATGATTCGTGATTGGTGGAGAAGATACGGTGATGAAAGGCATAAAAACATATTACTTTATTTTAAGAAAAAAACAATAGAAAACAAACAAAAAATAGTTTCAAACTTAATGCACTTCGAAAAAGTTGAAAAATATAATGTGTGTTTGTTTTCTAAGAAAAGTCTCATTTTATATTCTCATTTTTATAAAAAAAAACTGCAACAATGAGTTTGATAAATAAAAATAAAAATATTTTTTTAAAAAATATAATTTTAAAATGATAAAAAATTTAAAATAGTTTTAAAATAGTTTTATTATTTTTTATTAAAAAAATAGAAATAAAGAACGCAGAACTTGAAAATAAGTATTCCAGCACCACTTATTTCAAGAGGAAAAGTTAATTGCAATGATGAGACTTTAAGATATGTCAAGCCTTTAGACATACCATGACTAAATATCAAAATAACTTGTAGCATCTTCGTTTTCCTTGAGGTCCTCGGCATCTTATATTTCTGGAGGGAAAGCTGAGGGCAAGGCTAAAGAACGCTACGACGAACAGATAAGCTCTAGGATATTTCTAGTACGGCAGTAGTGTCACATCTCTCTTTGGCCCAGTAAATCGAGCCCATCCCAAGAAGGCTTGGATCAGCCAGCCCATTTCTAAAACCCATCTCTCTCCATCTTCTTTCTCTGAACCTCCCGTACCGCCGGCCACCACCCGCCGACACCTGCCACCGCGTGGCCGACCAGCGGCAGGGGTGGCAGGAAGGGAGGGGTGGGCCGGATTGGGGTTGGCGGAGAGGGCATAAGACCCCAGATCCTCCTCTTTGCCCCTCCCGCCCCCTCTTTCATTCTCTTGTCTTCCTTCCCCCACCTCTTCTCCCTGGGTAGAGCTTGCCGGAGCTGGTGGCCTTAGTGCGGGGCCTTGCGGGAGCTCCGAAGGGCCGCAGCGAAGAAGCCAAGCCGGGTACACAACCGCGATCGTTTTCCCCTGTTTCTGCTCGTCTCCTCTGTTTCTGGGGGTCCATGCTTGGGTTCCCCGTGCTGGTCGTCGCCGTCGGCCGCCGGTGGGACTCCGGTAATCCTCTCTTCCTTCTTGCTCTGTTTCTGGGTTTTTCTTAGCCGTGAATAGGGATCATGTTGGCTTCCTTCCGGCAGCCCTCCGGCGATAAGGTGTCGCCGGAGTGCGGAGGTTCAAGGGAGGGTCGGCCCGGTCGCCGCCGCTGCCGGGTGGCGGCTAGGTGAAGGCCGAATAAGCGGCCTTGTGGGGGTGTCTTTGGCCTCCGGTCGGCTGGATTGCCGCTGGAGGAATCCCCGCCTTGCTGAGATCGTCACCGGGGAGGCAGGTCGGAGCCCGGGGGGGGGTCCGCCGTGGCCTTGCGGTGGTTGGCCATGGAGGCCAGCGATGGAGGGAGCTTGGGAGCTCCGTGAGGATGAGTCGGCTTGTGCTGCTTTGGGCTGGAGACCGCACCAAGTCCAGCAGATCTCCTGGACCTTGAGCCAAGTTTTCGGGTTTAGGTTCATCCTAGCCATCTCAAAGCTATCAGGTTAATTTCATGTTAACCAACACAGGTTAGGTTGAACCCCAATAGACGTGTGAACGTGACCCAACTCAATCAGGTCCGAGTCTTGTTGTTTGGGTTCAGTTACTGAAATCAGTGTCGGTGGACTCTAACCGGTCTTAGGGCTGTTAATGCTTGTTTGCGGCTAGTGAAGCCCAAACAAGTTGGACAAATCCAAGCCCAGTTGTCTTAGTTGGGAACGAATTAGTCTGGGCTTGTTAGCTTCAAGCCATGACTCTTTTCTGGCCTAGGTGTGGTCTAATCCGATTGGATTATCTCCAAGCCCATCTGGTCGTAACCCAAAGTATTCAATTAAAATGTAACTAGCTAGGCCTGATTGCTGTTAGCCTTTAGTCTTAGGCCCAAATTGAGCTGAGTTAAGTTTTAAGCCTAACTGTTGAAGGATTGAGCCAATTTGCAATTGTTTGGTATAATAGGACCCTATTCAGTCAAGCTCAGCCTTAAGCAATCAGATAGACCTTACTCAAGTGATGTAATGATTTAGTTAACCAAATTAGGTTAGTATATGGCCCATTAAGGCTAAGTTGATGGTCTAGGTCTAGGTTTAGGAAAATGAAGTGTAAGTGGTTGGATTTATTTAAAGCCTTATTTAGACCATTCAAGACCTAAATAACATGATAGGTGGGCTAAGAGGGTACTAATGTAATTTGATTAAAGGAACCGAGGATTGATTAATTAATTATGGCTATGATTGCAGATCATTAGTGATTGATTTGATTCTAAGCAGGTTTGGTAGCTTAGAATGGGGCCTTGAGATTTGTACTAGAGATCTATGGTAGTATGTGAGTAGTGGGTTTCGGATTAGCATTTGAGGTACGAATCTTACATCTACTTTTATGAGATATGACATTTTCCTGCATACATTTCACAACATACATTGTGCTCATTGGCTCATCAATATATTTTAACTTCGCTCATATATGTTATGTTTCAGTATGATTTAATGTTTTGTGTTAGCATATAATCTTGTAATATCATACATGATGCTATTATGGTTTTATGATGTGGTATGGTATGCCTTATATTATGCCTCATGAGTTTTATTTTTTGGATGCGTAACTTGATATAAAATAATATGATGAGATGGCTTGATATGGGCATGTAGACTAATCACTGTGGTGTTGTAAAAGTGGCATTAGGGGTAGCGTATGTAGCCGTAGAAATGCGATGTAGAATCGGTTGGATTGACTTGGTTTATAACAACTAGGCATGAATAACTGATGATACATAATACTAGTTCGAGTAGACTTAGATCGAATTTCACTTAAACATATACATCGAGGGTAAAGCATGTAGCCATGGAGGCCCGATGTAAAACTGGTTTGAACTGACCAGGTTTATGATATGTGACACTAATGTGAAAACCAACCTAAATGTATGGGGTTGCTATGTTAGATTTATATACATGGAATATTAGTAAGGCCAAATCGCCAGTATGTATCTTTAGTGTATCAATATATTGGTAAGGCTGAATTGCCACTATCTATTTTTCAGTGTGCTAATGTGTTGGTAAGGCTGAATCACTGTACACATTGATTGACTATATGGCATCATTAGTAAGGTCGAATACATCGGTTGTACTTCTCTGACTCAGAGGTGATTGGCATTCGCGACGTGGTTTAGTGTGTAATCAATATGAGATGAGGTAAAATAAGATAAGGCAAGTTAAAATTTCAAAATATTCTATTATTTGACTCAGTATGGATTTATAATCAGCAAGGATTTATAGCATGTGGTGTAGCATAATTTAATTCTTTTATATATATCCATTTTTATATTATATTTACTTTGATGTTAATGCTAGTATGCATATCTATATATATAATATAAGAATTCCTAATAGGTTATATGTTCATTCCATCTATAATTTTTTCGAAGCTTGAGAATTATGGTGTGGAGTAGTATTGAGGGACAGAGTTGGAGAAAGAGATAGAATAGTAGCATTTTCCATTTTATGGTACTTTTGTATGCTTTGTTAGTCATTAAACTTTGTTGATAGAGATTTTTGGCCATGGATATTCATAGTTGGCATTTTAGCATAGTTTTAATGTTATGTTGTAAAGAGGACTTTTGTGGCATGTTGGATATTTCTATATTTTGGGGGTAAATCTCTTAGTATTTTTATTATTATGTCTAAGTATCATAAGCATAGTAGACCTTGCATGCTTTTAGGATTACACCTTAAGAGTACGTGGTCATACCGTATTTGCCTGAGTTGAGTATCGGTTCGGAGTTGTGACAAAGAACTTTACTTAAAAAGGTTAGTTGAAAGATATTATTTAAGCTTCTTTAATCCCATATAAGTACTTAGAATCTTCTCAGTATATAATCAATATAGGACTAAAAGTATGGGCTCTGAGCTTAAATGGAGAGAGTATGTCCCTTAATCTACATGAGTTATGAATTGGGTTTATTCTGATATCATTTATTATAATCCAAGATTTTTTTCAAAAAAACTAGCTGAAAAATGCTATTAAGCCCTTTGATTTTATATAAATACTAAAAATTTTTTTAGTACATGATCAATATGTAACTAAATACTTAGTTGCATAAGCTTTCATAAGCAATGACTACCGTAGCCTTCGAGACAACGCTTATTCCATGAACTATATAAACAGCATTATACTAACTTGCAAATGGGAGCTCAGCATGATGCCCATGATACCAGATTGTGGTCTCCCGGTGGTATCTGCTCCCATCCCATGACTTCTTCGTTCCAACCCACTCCCTCTGGCTGAGCTCGTGGTACATGCGATACATCCATAATTGCCCTCACGGGCCCTACCATCTTTGCTTTGCGCAGTGCCATCGGTGAAATTAGGCTTTGTGTGCTCATATGAGATGGATTGCGTTCTGTTCAAACTTACTGCTCTCAGAACCATTATGGTCAAGCCTGCATCATCACTTCCTACCAGTTTTGTTTCTGCAACATTATTGATAGAAGAGAAAATAAAAGAAATAATCCGCAAAAGCGGTAGATTTGCAGTTTCACACGAAACCTAGACGCTTTCTGTGAATCGCCAGCTGGCGTGTATCATGATCTAAGGCCAGCTTATGATATTTGTGTTGTCTAAATTATATATTTATGTGACTTATGCTCATGTTTCCTGCAATTGGGCACGTTTGTTATCTTTTCCTTGCCTTCCAGCAACCTAGCTCTTCCAACTTATCACACTCAAATCCATAACCTTATTCCTCTCATACATCATATCTATTAAAAGACTACAAGCTAGCGCATGGCCTTTTTTTTTTTCTCTTTTAAAAGATGTTTAATTAATAATAATCTATCTTAGTAATATAAGATTATCGGTATGAATTACTATACTTAACAATTAAATATGATAATTTAAATAATAATATTTAATTTTTGATAATTTAAGGTTACTATAAAATGTGATAATCTGATTTACAGTGAGTATCTAATTTTATCAAAGTTTGATAATGTTAATTACGTTTTAATTTTTATATAAATATTTAATTATATTTAAATTAATTATATATTTAACATATATTTAATAATATTTAAATATTTAATATTATATTTTTACTTAAAATTAATATATAATATAATATATAATATTAATATAATATTTATGACTTTTTGTATATTAAATTGTTATATTAATTTATAAACTGGTTTCGCTTCTCCTTGATGACGTATAGACTTTTAATTGACTGGATGGTTTGCAATGTTAATGAGCTCCACATGTTAATGAGCTCCACATGAGATGATCCATAGCTGAACTACATCCCCGATGCTATAATTGTACTAATAATTGAGATATAAGAAGAACCATAGGTACCATGGGAACTACTTTTGGAGACCGCATTAAATTCCAATGTAACCCTTGCACGGCCGTGAGAGTAGTATCTTATAAAAGCTTCACCTACTTCGCAATAAATACAAGCATCTTTCAAATCATAATACGGAACCACCGTTACCATAACAGCTATGGATCACATGTCGCTCTGAGAAAAATAGGCCTCGGTAAACCTTTTCTCTCGACTCATGGAAGTATGCTGTTGCCTGACCAAAATCACAGGTTTGATTTTAAGACCTCTAAACTTTGATTGGAATGGTCCAAACTTTCGCCTCTTGGACTAGAGGGGAGGGTTCGATTCCACAACATTGCATTCTCGTTTTGATTCACGTTAAGTTAGTCTAGACTCTAGAAGCTGGCCTACGCAAGAAGAGGTGGGCATATCATACCAGATGGATACCAGATGGATATAGAGCTCCGCTCTTTTTTTTAAAAAAAAAAATCATAAAAAATCAATTAGAAGTAAAGATTTGGATTTTTTTTGGACACTTTATTAGATAATCAAGATTTTTTTAAAATAATTTTCAGAAAATATTATACTGCCCTAATTCTTCACCTTGACAAGCCGGTCACCAGACCTTCGTTGCGTGCGGCTAACGCCTCCCTGAACGTGGCCCCTGGTCCACACCGGAAATGCTAATCGTTGTCCGATCAGCATCCAACGGTCACCGCCTAGCGGCTCCCACGTCGCGATCACGTCAACAATGCGAGCCGTCCAATTTTCTTTAGTGCTCTCACGTCATAGACCGTAGATGCGGCATTTAAGACACGGCAACACCAGCGCTTCAGCCAAATGTGAAGCAGACCGTGGAAAGACATTGGCAGAGAGAACCAAAAGAGGGTCCCGGGTCCTGGCATTCGTTGTAGGTGCGGGCCTCATATTAGGTCTATATTTACTCATAGATTTTTAACCTTGGAGCAAATGAATTCCATGGTTTTGAAGAATTCATTTGTAAATTGATAATTTTTTATATTTAAAAAGATAAGAAAATTAAAATTTAAAATTTTAATTACTAAATCATGAAATTACTTGCAAATGCTATTAATTTAAATAGGAATTGAAAATAAATTTCAAACAGTGAAGTAAACAAAATATTTGAATAAAATTGATAAAAAATAACATTATTTATGATATTATTATTATTATTATTATTATAAATTATCATTTTATTAATAATTATCATATTATTATAATATATTTATAATATTATACTAATTTAAAAAAATTAAGCGGAAGCAATCTTTTTCTTTTCCTAGGGCCCGTAGTTTATAGCCATTGGATGTGCTGTAGTTGGTATATGGAAGTGGTTTCAGGTTAAATTATGAAAGAAAATAACTAATTTGAAAAAAAATATATTTTATAAAATTAGATTTTAGTTTTAATACTTTTGTATTATCTAAAGGATTTGGTTGTAAGCTAATTCTACTCGTCCATGCTTGGTGAGGTTCTCTAATCAAGCCTCTAGTTCATGCACATTTTTATATTTCCTTTTAATACTCTTAAAATATAAAAAAGGATTAATTCTATTTAGCTCTTTTTAACTATAAAGTATTTACACATTCCTTCTTAAAAACTAAAAAAATTTACAATCAACCCCTCAATTTTGATTTAAGTTGTAATTGACCCTTGCCATTTAAATTAGACGTAAAAAGAAACGAAAAAATAGTCACATGACTGTCACGTGACCACTAAAGATGCTAAATTTTTATAATAAATAATACAGTAAAAAGCAACAATATCCATCCTTTAAAGAAAATAGTTTTGATATAGGTTACAACTATTGTTTTCTTTTCTAGACATACCAAATAATATTTGTAGTAACCACATGACAGTCACGTATCCATTTTTTTATTACTTTTACACTCAGATTTAAACGGCAAGAGTTAATTGTAATAGAAATCAAAATTGGAGGGTTGATTGTAAGTTTTTTAGTTTAAGAAGGGATGCGCAAATATTTCATAATTAAGAGGGATTAAGTAGAATTAACCCTATAAAAAAAAGCAAAAAATAACTTAGGTAGATTGCATCATAAGTAGGAGCATTAAAAAAAATTATTGCCTATACTAGGCACAGAAAATTAGGAAATCAACTTGATTCAAATACCATTGTAGATGCCTAGAAAATAATTTGTTACTTTTCAAACAAATAGGATTTAATCTAATGAAAATCAATGATACAACCTCATTGTAAGTGAGTATTAAATAAGTAAAAAAATCATTTATATACATAATTTTATTAATAATTTTTTATGTTCAAGCATTTATACTTCATTAAACTTGGGATGGATATCTATAGCAACTACTATTTTGGCGTCTTTCATAAAAAATTTTACTCACAATAATTTAATGAATTATTTTTTAACATAGCTTTTTTAATGAAAAGCAACATCACTAATATTTTAGATGTTTATACCTTTAAACGGAATGCTTTAACAAGCAATTCAACGAATAGAATTACTTATAAAAGAAAAACCAAGATGCAATGTTTGCATTGCATTGCACACATATCTCAAGAGGAATTTTTTTTTTATGTTAACAATAAAATGGTCTTCGCATATCAATGGATAAACTATCTCCACTCAAAGCATAAAGCACCTCTCATTCGTATTATCTATCTCTTGCGACAAAAAAAGAAAGCATAACAGAACTCAGAGCTTTTCTCTGAAGAAAACCTTTCAATACTTGAGTCAGTCGAAGTAGATTATAAAAAAAAAAAAAAAAAAAATTCTCATAGCTCTTGAACGAGCTGCCTCGAATTTAAGTGAGGAGAGAAAATTTATTTACTTGTGAGGTCTTGAATTGCTTTTATAAAAGTTTGAAGAAGTTATTATTGAAGTCAGACTTTTGTATTGGATAGTAATGATGAATGTGATCCCAAGATGATGCAGCAACAATGGAGGAATGTTCTCTGAATATATCAATAGAGTCCTTTTAGGATTGGTCTTACACTTGGTGAGGATAGTGTTGATCAGATAGGGATAAGTCAATAATTTGTAAGGAGAAACCCTATGCTGATAGGCTAACCTTCCTTCATGAGGAAGCATATATAATGGTTAAGAATTCCATGAATGTTGACCTCCAATTGCGTTACATGTCGCCATTAATAGGCCAGCCAAATTGGATCACATTGCTTACCCCCTACTTTCAGAGGTTGAGTTTAAGTCCGTGATTAAGTCGTGAAAGTAACTTGAATTGGACTACGGTCAGCTTATTTTTGGTTTCTTTGTTTCTACTGAGGTGGTCTCTTTGCATCAAGTACGAGTCGGCTTAAATCGGGCTCAATGAATTATAGGCATTAGTTACTCTTGAAGTTTTACTAATCTCAAAGTGATTGTTGATCTTGATTCGATGTAGGATGTTATGGTATATCTTAAATTGATTTAGGATGGCCCAAGAAGTAACTGAAGATCACTCCTCTTAGAAATGTTTTTGAGGTCAGCAATGTAGTTGACCGGCTGGATCTACTCGTGTCGGCTCCATGATAGGTTGTGTCTTCTTCGATTCAAAGTTCTTCTGGTTGGAGGGTGAGACTTTGAATTGACTTTTCACCAATCTCAAGTTTACTAACTTTTAGGTCGATGTCTGGGTCATGAAGAGATCTTTCGCTAATATTAAATTAGCTTAGAAAGTTATCGAAGATAACTCCTTTCGATATCAAGCCTCTTAGATTGGTGCTTAGGACTTAATAAAGTGTTGTTGATCAATCTTGGCACCTATACATAAGGAGCTTTGTCGATCGAGGTTAGTGCTCGGACTTAAGGAAGCTTTTTTAATCGAAGTCCACTCCAGACTTAAGAAAGATCTACAGATCAAGGTCGGCACCCAAACCTAAAGAAGCTCTGTCAATTGAGATCAGCACTTAAACTTGAGGAAACTTGGCTGATCAAGGTTAGCACCTAAACTTGAGAAAGCTCTGCTGATCGAGATTGATATTCAGACTTAAGGAAGCTCTGCCGATCAAAATTAACATTCAGACTTGAGAAAGTTCTGTTGATCAAGGTTGGCATCTAGACTTGAAGAAACTCTACCGATTGAGATAAGCATTTAGACTTAAGGTCAGTTCTCAGATATGAGAAAGCTCTGCAAATTAAGGTCAAAAGCGATTGAAGATTGCTTCTGAAAGCAAGTCTCTTAGTTTGGTTGATTTAGATCATCAATTGTAAACTCTTTAAGATAGCTAATTTCATACTGCCAACTAACTCTTCAAGTCTGTTAATTTAGATCATCAATAGTAGCTCTTTAGATTAGTCGATTTGCTCAAGTTGGCTTTGACTCTTCATGTTAGCTGATTTTGGTCATCAGTCTTTGCTCTTCATGTTAGTCTTAATTTTTTAAGTTGATTGATTTTGGTCAGGTTGGTCTTAATTCTTTAGGTCAACTGATTTTGATTAGATTAACCTTAACTTATTTGGTTGGTTTTAACTCTTCAGGTATACTTATCTTGGTCATCAATTTTAGCTCTTTAGGTAGGCCTTGCTTCTTTAGGTTGAACTTGATTTTAGTCAAGGGATCCAATTTTAGTTAGGTCAGTCTTAACTCTTTAAATCGAGTTTGATTCTTCATGTCAGTCTTTAACTCTTTAGGTCAAGCTTGATTCTTTAGGTCACCTTGACTCTTCATGTCAATCTTAATTCTTCATGCCATCCTTAACTCTTTAAGCCGACTTTGACTCTTTAAATTAGCCTTAATTCTTTAGGTCAGTCAATTTTAATCGATTCAACCTTAACTCTTCAACTCAGCCTTTATTGTAGCCAAATCGGTCTTGATTTCGGTTAGATTGACCTTGACTCTTCAGGTTGAGCTTAAGTCAGTCTTGACTCTTTAGGTGGGCATTGATTTTGATCAAGTTAGCTTTAACTTTTCGAATCGGTCTTCATTATTCAAGTTGGCCTTAACTCTTTAGTTTCAGTCTTAATTTTGGTCAGATTAGCCTTAACTCTTTAGCTTAGCCCTGACTTTTCAGCTTGGGCTTGATTTTAGTCAGATCATCATTGACTTCCAAGTTGGAAATAATTTTAGTTAGGTCGGCCTTGATTATTAAAGACGGCTGCCTCTTTAGGTCGGCCTTGATTTTCTTTAAGTTAGCCTTCACTCTTCAGGTTAGCTTAGATCATTGGCTATAACTCTTCCGATCAGCTAATTTAGGCCATCAATCATAGCTCTTCAAATTGACTGATTTAGATTATCGATCGTACCTCTTTAGGTCAACTAATTTATGTCATCGATCATATCTTTTTAGGTTGGCTAATTTAAATTATCGGCCATAACTCTTTAGATTGGTCGATTTAGGTTATTAGCTTATCTCCTCAAGTTGACTGATTTAGATCATCGGTCATAGCTCTTAAGGTTGGCCAATTTAGCTCATTAGTTATAACTTTTCAAGTCGATTGATTTAGACCATTGGCCAAATGGTACCAATCTGTTGATGACTAAAATTGGTCTTCATATATCAGTGAATTAACTATCTTCACTCGAATGACAGAGCATCTCCCAACAAAATTATCCATCTTTTGCAAAAGAAAAAGGGAGCATAAAGAGGTGCGAAGTTTTTCTTTGAGGAAAATTCTTCGAGTCTCAAAAATCAATCCAAGTGAATAAGAGAATAATTCTAGGGTTCTCAGATCAGCTTCCAACGATTTAAGCGATGGAAGAAAATCTATTTACCTTTGAGGTCTTAGGCTATTTTTATAGATATATATGAGAGTTATTATTGCAGTCAGACTCTTATATTGGATAGTTTTAATGAGCATAATCTCCAAATGATATAGTAGGAAGGAATCTTCTTTGAATAGATCAATAGAGTTCTTGGATTGGTCTTATGCCTCGTAAAAAGAGTTTTGACTAGAGTGGCAAAGGTCGATGATTTTTAAGGAGGAAACCCTGTGCTAATAGAGTAACCTTCCTTCATGAGGACAAACAATGGTTATTCCTTGTCAGTCTCTAATTCTGCCATATATCGCTATCGAATGGTCAGCCATATCGGACTACATCAATTATCTATATTAGACACAGAGAAAATTAGGAGACCAACTTGATTTGCACCAAGTACCATCACAAATGTCTAGAAAATATTTTATTTCTTTTCAAACAATGATAAGTTGTAATCTAATGAAAATCAATCATACAACCTCATTGTGAAGTAAGTATTAAATAATTAAGATAAATTTGTTAATATATGTAATCTTATTTAATTTTTTATGTCCAAACATTTATAATCCATTGGACCTTGGATCGATATCAACGGCTACCACTAATTTGACATATTTCAGAAAATAATTTACTCACAATAATTCAATACAGTATTTGTTAACATAGTTTTTACCAACGAAAAGCAGTCTAAAAGGAATGCTTCAACAAGTAATTCAGGATATAAAATTACTTATAAAAAAAGAAATCATGATGTAATCATTGCATTGCACACATATCTTAAGAGTAATCCTTTTATATTAATAATAAAATAATAAATTTTACCTAAATAAAATTCTAATTCTGACCTCACACATGATGGATTTGAAATCATAAGTGCAAGTCCCAATCTATTATAAAATTATTGAAATACTTAAAAACCAGCTCCCATGGAGTATCAGCCTTGAACCCTTACACCAATTTAATTTGTGAACATTTTTTTTATTATTTATTTGAGAAAGAATTCACCTTGTATATCTGTCACAGATACTCAAATCCTTCAAATACACCTCCAATTAATCAAGCTGTAATTCCAGTCAAAAAAAAAAAGGGTAAAAACTTTAAATAACGAGGGATATCTTCAGTAATTTGGCTCGGGTCATGGTCTAATGAGTCGACCTCAATGAAATCATCTGTCAAATTGGAAGAGGGCAAAAAAAAAAAAAGGGTTCAATTTTCCGAGTATTTCCGCTTCCTCCGCTTTATTTATGCCTGTCCTCCACCTCATAGCTTTGCAGCATGGCTCCTCCCAAAACTCCATCTCCCTTTCCTCCCCCTTCCTTCTCTCTCCTCCTGTTCGTCCTTTTCTTAGCTCTCCAAACCCCTCTCTCCTTCTCTGTTGACACCATATCTGCCAACTCCTCCATCTCGGGGGACCAGCAGATAACCTCCAAAGCAGGCAACTTTGTTCTGGGCTTCTACCGTCCCGTTAATTCGTCCAAATACTACATAGCCATCTGGTACAAAAAAGTTTCAGAGCAAACCGCGGTCTGGGTAGCGAACGGAGAAACCCCCGTCTCAGACCACACAACATCTGAGCTCAAGCTCTCCCACGACGGAAACCTGGTACTCCTCGATGAGTCCAAAGCCCAAATCTGGTCAACGAACGCCAACATCTCCTCCAACTCCACTGTAGCTGTTCTCGAAGACACCGGAAACCTTGCGCTCAGAGATGGCTCTAACACCTCCAAGGTGTTGTGGCAGAGCTTTGACCACCCCACCAATACTTGGCTCCCGGGAGGCAAGCTTGGGCTGAACAAGGTGACTAAAAAGAACCAGCGCCTCATCTCCTCGAGAAGCTCAGCTGACCCAGCTCCTGGGATCTTCTCCCTTGAGCTAGACCCCAATGGAACCAGCCAGTACTTCATTCAATGGAATAAGTCTCGCAATTACTGGACAAGTGGATTGTGGAATGGACAATTCTTTACTGGGGTGGTGGAAATGAATGTGAATTATCTCTACGACTTCAAATACATCAACAACAGCGAGGAGACCTACTTCACCTATTCGCTTAAGGATAATTCTATCATATCGAGGTTCGTAATGGACCTCTCGGGTCAGATCCAACAGCTATCATGGGTGGAAGCATCTCAACAGTGGACACTATTCTGGTCCCAGCCGAGAAGGCAGTGCGAAGTTTATTCTCTCTGCGGGCCGTTCGGGAGCTGCAACGAGAAAGTCTTTCCATTCTGCAACTGCATGAAGGGTTTTGTAGAGCGCAACCAGACCGAATGGGATTTGCAAGATCAAACAGGGGGTTGCGTGAGGAAGACGCCGCTTAAGTGCAGCAGCAATAGCTCAGCGAATGCCAAAAACGATAAATTTCACCAGATGGATAGCGTGAGGTTGCCAGAGAATGATCAGAATATAGATGTCAGAAGTGCTGAAGATTGTGCATCAGCTTGTTTGAACAATTGCTCCTGTACTGCTTACTCATTTAGTAGTGGATGTTCTTTGTGGTATGGGGATTTGATTAATGTCCAGGAGCAATACGATGGATCGAATGGAGGAACCCTCTACCTTCGGCTAGCAGCTTCGGAGCTGCCAGATTCCACCAGCAAGAAGGGAACGGTTACTCGGGCTGTCGTCGGCGCCGTTGCGGGCTTTGTAGTTTGTGTCGCCGTCGCCTGGGTGCTCATTTGGAGGCGCCGGAAGAGGCGGATGATTCGTGCTGCAAGGGCAGTAGGGAGAGCTCTGGTGCCGTTCAGATACAGTGATTTGCAGTATTTCACGAAGAACTTCTCGGAGAAACTGGGAGGAGGCGGCTTCGGTTCGGTCTTTAAAGGTTTCTTGCCTGATTCAACCGCCATAGCTGTAAAGAAGCTCGAAGGCCTGAGCCAGGGAGAGAAGCAGTTCCGGACCGAGGTGAGCACGATTGGAACAATTCAGCATGTCAACCTCGTTCGTCTTCTCGGGTTTTGCTCTGAGGGCGCCAGAAGGTTGCTGGTTTACGAGTTCATGCCAAAGGGTTCTCTGGATACTCTGCTGTTCCAGAACACTTCCATGGTCTTGGACTGGAACACCAGGTACCGAATTGCTCTCGGAACTGCTAGAGGATTAGCTTATCTCCACGAGAAGTGCAGAGACTGCATCATACATTGCGATATAAAGCCAGAGAACATACTATTGGATGCGTCATTTGTTCCAAAAGTGTCGGATTTCGGTCTGGCAAAGCTTGTAGGCCGAGACTTCAGCCGAGTGTTGACCACCATGAGAGGAACAAGAGGCTATCTTGCTCCTGAATGGATAACTGGTGTGGCTATCACTGCCAAAGCTGATGTGTACAGCTACGGGATGATGCTTTTCGAAATTATATCCGGCAGGAGAAACTCAGAGCAGACAGAGGAAGGGAAAGCTGCAAATTTTCCTACATTAGCTGCCAACAGACTTGTGCAAGGGGATGTCCAAAGCTTGTTAGATCACGGATTGGAGGATGATGCGAATGTTGAAGAGCTCGAAAGGGCTTGTAAAGTTGCTTGCTGGTGCATTCAGGATGATGAAACTTGTAGGCCAGCGATGGGACAGGTTGTTCAAATTCTCGAGGGCTTTCTGGAAGTTAACGTGCCTCCTATTCCAAGATCTCTTCATACTATTGCAGAAGGCCCAGAGAACATAAATTTCTTCCCAGACTTGTCATCAAATCGAAGTTCCCAGAAGCAGAGCACCACTTCTACCAGTTCTCAGGTTAAAAGCTCATCGCAGGCGAGTCCTAATGCTTGAAGATGGCCGAGACTTCTCCAGCTCCCGCGTACCATTTTTCAGACTTCTCCATGTGTGTCTCGATCTAGAACCAAGACCAGATCGAGATTTTTAGCTGGCACCTAGTTTCAATTAGGCTGACCATATGATAACAATAAATCCTCAGCATAGTTTCATCAGAGACATGAGGAAAGTCTCCGCCTCAATGCAAGCTGTAGATTATACCTTTATACAGATGTGCTAATGTCATTATAAATGATTGCCAAAATTCATCCATGTAACAGTATATTCATATGATTGGCCAATATTTAACTCAACTCTAATACTCTGTTCAAGCTTATTCTATACGTATTATCTCATATCATGATAAATAATTAGCTAAATTTTACTTTATAATTCTATGACCATGTGATCAGTGGATGATTACTTATACCTTGATGCATTATATAAACTCATATGAACTCATAAGTGCCTTCTACATTAAAATGTGGCACATGTACAATGGACCAGTATCTGGACACCTCATTTGATAGGGTTAGTACTAGGCTCATGTGGGTGCCACACGCATGATTTGCTCTGATTTAACTGCTAGTAGTCCTCTGTCTGAGCTTTCAAAACATCTATTTAAGCCTTGGAGCCATCTATTCTTATCAATTTTAGATAGTTTTTATCTAACATACTATACTACAACCATTTTTGTGAGTATATATACATGCTTGTATGCTAGTAGCATCAAGGCTTTGAAGCTCTCCAGATAGTCAATAGGATTAGAGGTCCCATTGTATGGCTCTAACTATAGCATATCATGCTTTGAAAATAATAGCTAGTCATGATCTTCTTGGTAAATGGTGGCTCTTTGGAGAGTTTTAGCTCATCCGTTAAGCTTGCCCTCTACCTTGGACTTGCTCTATAACTACTTTAATCTTTTAATTCATCTCTTTCAACTACCAATTTATTTAATCTTTTGGTCAGCTAGCCAAAGGGCTCATCCAACCATAATAACTGATTATGAGGCCTTCTATAGGTCAGTTGTCATAGCACTCACCTCTTGCTTGTTGATACAAGAGGATGTGAGTATTCTCATGAGGCAGTAGATAAGATTGATTGTTCCTCAAGCCACGATGAGCCCTCTACTTGGTCCATTGTGAACCTCTGTAACCTAACCTTAGATGATCAAGTTTTGAGCTAGATTCACTAGGGCTTCATCATGCTACAAAAGGACATTAAATAGATCCTAGGTGACCACAACTAGAAGGACTAGATAGGTCGGATCTCTTCCTAAGTTTTAGGAGCTAAGGAGCATTATTCATCCATTGATCTTCTTCTCTTGAGTAACATGACTAAAGGCTTATGCTCATTCCCATTAGCACGAATCTATTGACATCCAAAATTGACATCTAAATGTCAACCAATATGAAGACAAGAACTCACTTAGCAAAGCGCATGCCACCAACCTAAGATAAGCTTATTGCAGATAGGCAAAGAGAGATTTGGATATATTCTCCAAGAGATTCTTTGGCATCCAAGTTAACATAGAGACCAAAAAAATGAAAACGATAAACAAAATTAGAGATTTAGCCCTTCAAAGCATCTACTATCTCTAAGTGTAGAGGGCTTCTTATAAAGATGAGAAAAGTCTTCTTAATTTGATCTGTTTGATACTGAATGGCTGGATGTACTTAGGTCTCTGAGTGGGCAGCACACTTTTAACGGATTTCTTTTTCATAAGGGATTGCCATGTGTCACCTTCTAATCGACCATCACATAACTTCTAATCGATTATTACATATTATCTTCTGGTTGACTATCCAATTCATACCATATCAAGTAATGGCATAAACTCTAATAAACACGTGATAGGTATAATTTTGTACAAACATATAGACCATTATATGGAAAAACAATGTAAATACAAAAAAATTAATAAAAAAACCAGTAGGTAGAAAGCTAGACATTTAAGTTCTAATAAAGACTCAAAATTATAACTTTTTCTAATACTTTTCATGTGCATTGCGCATGCTAAGCTACAAAATAGGAGCCCATGGTGGTGCCATTTGACTCCATCTTGTCTCCAAATATTATTGTATATGATAAACTATGTTTTTGAAATGTTTGAGAGCCCTTTTCGTTGTTCCAAAGAGACTCCAATGTGACTCTAGCCGCTTTCGCATATTTAACCAACCTAAAATGGGGCGCATCTTTGGTTATGCTCCCATGGTTAATTTAATTAATATAATATAATCATAATGATATGGATTCTTACGCGAAGTCCAGTTAAACGATAATTTTCTTTTTTCCCGATGAGGAATGAATGGCTGCGAAAGTTGACTTTCCAATTTGCTATTTTAATTTTATTAGTGAGATTCTTTATTTAAATCTATTATTTTTACATGAGTGCATGGATGGGAGCAAACCAGGTTTTGGACATGTAAGTGATTTTAGAGAAACTTTTAATGCTTATAATATCTTCGGTGGTGCTCGACGAAAATCAGACGCGTGGGGTACAAAAGGCTTAAAAAAGACTCTTTATATTCATACGTAGATAAGCATAACTCTGATTATTATTTCTATCATAAGGTCTATATGAACCTAAAAATAAATTAAAAAAAAACATTCATTAGTCACTATAAAATGCTTTAAAAAAATAAAATATTGCTTTAAATTTTAGTGGGATAAAATAGTTAAGGCTGCAAATAGATCGGATCGATCCATGATCCAACTTGATCCCAAACTGATTAAACCCAATCTAACACATATTTAAAGACCCATGAGTTGGATTGGTTTGAAAATTAGACTCAAACTATATTCGAAGTTAAGTTTGAATTTTGTATTTTTTGATCCAACCCAACTTGGATCTGATTCGGTTCGATCCATAAATATTAATTATATAAATCTTATTTTCTTTTACTTCAATTATTTTTATTAATTTATTAAATAAACTTTCATATAAACTAGTTCTTCTTTCCATCTTAACAACTAAATCTTTTCTTATCTTTTTTTACTTAATTATATAAAAAATTATATTTTATTATTAATTTTTGATGAATTCTTATTTATAATATCTTTAAGTATATCAATGAATATTTTTTTTATCATAGTTTATAAACTTAAAATTTTTGAATAAAAATTTAAGTTTAAATTGGATCTTTTAATTTTATTTATTTTTTTAATGCATCTAAATTTAATATTAATAATTAAATTTAAATATAAAATAATAGTTAGGGGTAAACATAATCCGATTCAATTCCATCTTAAACCTTAATGTTTTATGTTAGATTTGAATTGTATTAATCCTAAATAGACCTCAAAGACATGTTAGGTCTAAAAATTTTTTCATAGATCTGATCTAATCTGATGTAATCAATAAATAGGTTGGATTTGGGTTTAAAATTATGATTCGAATATAAAATCGAATCAGATCGGGATTAAGCATGATTTAATCCAATTCAATCCATTTGTAATCCTAAAAGTATGGTGGAGGTATAATTTTGCTTTAGATAAGCTATTTTTAAACGATGAAAAAAACATCAATAGTTGAAAAAGGCAAATATCCAGCTAGCAATTCAGCCAGAATTGCGCCGACTTTTGGGTTGGGTCTGAAATTTAAATCCTAAATAATCAATAGTTGAAATTTAAACACTTCAAAGGGTCGTATCTTTGCGAGGATTTGGCTTCGCAGGGCCTCCTTTCAGGCCGGGTTCTTTAAGCATTTGTTCACAATATGCAACATAAAATCAATTTGCGACACAAAGTCCTCGTGTCATATCATAAATGCACAATTGATAGCTTCGTCAGGTCAAGGGTCCACACTTCGTCATCATACAGTCTTGACTGTGATAAATATATATTATTAATGAGCATCGCCGCACCTACCACCGGCCGACTCTACGGCTGCGTGCAGAAAATATCTTATAATAACCTCGCCTACTTTCTAATAAATACGAGCATCTTTCAAACCATAAATATCGATCCACCATTCTCAGTACAGCTATGGTTTACTTGTCGCTCTGGGAGAAGGTGGTCCTGGGAGAACTTTTCTCCGGACTCATTGAAGCATGCTGTAGCCTAACCAGAATCACACGTTTGATTTTAAGACCAACTTTGATTGGAATGGTCCAAACTTTCGCTTCTTCGACCAGAGGGGAGGGTTCGATTCCACATAACATTGTTTTTCTCGTTTTGATCCACGTCAAGTTAGTCTAGACTCCAGAAGCTGGCCTATGCGAGAAGAGGTGGGCGTATAATACCGGATAGATAGGCTCGGTTCTTTTTGGAAAAAAAAAATCATTAAAAAAACCAATTAGAAGCGAAGATAATGAAGTTCTTGAAAATTATAAGAAAAAGAAAAATTGAATACTTTATTAGACAATCAAGAATTTTAAATAATTTTCAGAAAATATTTTACGGCCCGGATTCTCCATCTTGACCGACGGTGACCAGATCCTCGTGACGTGCGGCTCACGTCTCACGCAACGGCGACCCCTGTCCGCACCAGAAATGCTAATCGTTGTCCGATCTGCGTCTAACGGTCATCGCCGGGCGGCTCCCACGTCGTGATCACGGTGGCAATGAGAGCCGTCCATTTCCTCTAGTGCTCTGGCAAAAGCGGCACTTTCAGCCGAATGTCAAGCAGCCCAAGAAAGATATGAACCGAGAGAACCAAGACTGGGTCTCATTTTCTAGTGGTGGGTTTCATTTTAGGTTTACGTTACACTCTCTTACGCGAAGCTTTTACTTCACAAGACAACAAAATTACTAAAATATCCTTATAATTAGCAGAAGAGTTTAATCTCACAAAATGTCGTGGACGCGGATCGCCTACGGGCGGGCCGCCTCCCAAGAAAAAAAAGGTTTTATAGCATGCGAAAAGTTAAACGGAGGCAATCTTTTTCTTGAGAAAGTAGTTTATGGCCGCTAATGTGCTAATTAGTATCCATCTTTTTGTGGATGAAATTTTGGGTTCAATCAAAAAATAATTAATGTAAAAAAATAATATTTTTTTAATATTAGAAGGAGTCGATTGTAAGCTGATTCTACTTAATTCTTATACGTTTTTATATTTCCTTTCAAGACTACTAAAATATAAAAAATAAGTAAAAGATAAAATTTAGCCTAAAAAAGAATTATACAACTTGATTCGCATGCAGAACCTTTCTAGATGCCTAAAAAATAATTAGTTTCCTTTCAAATGATAAATTTTAATCTAATAAAAATTAATTATACAGCCTCATTGAAAAGTGATTATTAAATAATTTAAAAATTTTATTTACATGTGCTAAGTTTTTTATGTTAAAGTATTTATAATTCATTGAATTTTGGATGGATATTCACGGTAGTTATTATTTTGATACCTTTCATAAAAAAATTTAACCATAATAATTTAATACAATATTTATTAATATAATTTTTAATAATTAAATATAATATCATTATTATTTAAGATGTTTATTCCTACAAGAAATGCTTCAACAAGTAATTTACCGTATAAAACTACTTATTGAAAAAAATACAATGCTATACCTGCATTGCATTGCACACATATCATATCTTAAAATATATTTTTTAATTAATAATAAAATAATAAATTTTATCTGAATAAAATTTGATTTCTGATCTTACACATTATGGATTTGAAATCATTAATATAAGTCCTAAGCCGATAAAAAATCATTGAAATCCTTTAAAACAAGTCTTCTAGAGTTTAGGCCTGAACCCTTGCGCCAAACTACTTTGTGAACTTTTCTTAATTATTTATGTGAGAAAGAATTCACCTTATATATCTGTGGAAAAAATTAAAAAGATGAAGTGCATCTTCGGTAATTTGGCACCACAATTCGGTCATATTCTAATGAGTCATGACCTCAGAGTAGGCGGTTGTCAAAGAACATCATCGTTTTTCCAAGCACCTTCCGCATCCTCTCCTTCATTTATGCGTGTCCTCCGTCTCCAACCTTTGCAGCCATGGCTCTTCCCAAAGCTCCATCTCCCTTTCCACCCTCTTCCTTCTCTATCCTCCTCCTCCTCCTCCTTTTCTTTGCTCTCCAAACCCCTATCTCGTTCTCAGTTGACACCATCTCTGCCAACTCCTCCATCTCGGGGGACCAGCTGCTAACCTCCAAAGGGGACAACTTTCTGCTGGGCTTCTACCGTCCTGTTAATTCCACCAAATACTACATAGCCATCTGGTACAAAAAAGTCTCACAGCAAACCGCGGTCTGGGTAGCCAACAGAGAAACCCCTGTCTCAGACCACACCACATCTGAGCTCAAGCTCTCACACGACGGAAACTTGGTACTCCTCAATGAGTCCAAAGCCCAAATCTGGTCAACGAACGCCACCATCTCCTCCAACTCCACCGTAGCTGTTCTCGAAGACAGCGGAAGCCTTGTGCTCAGGGATGGCTCCAACTCCACCAAGGTCTTGTGGCAGAGCATTGACCACCCCACCCATACTTGGCTCCCCGGAGGCAAGCTTGGGCTGAACAAGGTGACTAAAGAGAACCAGCGCCTCATCGCCTGGAGAAGCTCAGCTGACCCAGCTCCTGGGATCTTCTCCCTCGAGCTAGACCCCAGTGGAACCAGCCAGTACTTCATTCAATGGAATCAGTCTCACACGTACTGGTCTAGTGGGCCGTGTGAAAATGGAGAAATCTTTAGTTGGGTGCCGGAGATGACGGCCAAATTATATCTACGACTTCAAATACATCAACAACAGCGAGGAGAGCTACTTTACTTATTCGGTTAAGAGTGATTCTCATCATATCGAGGTTCATAATGGATTACTCGGGGCAGATCCAGCAGCAAACATGTGGGTGGAAGCCGGGATCCAATGAGTGGATACTGTTCTGGTCCCAACCGAGAGCGAAGTGCAAGTAAGTGTTTTCTCTGTGGGCCGTTCGGGAGCCGGGCAGACGAGGAAAGTCCCTGCCATTCTGCAACTGCGTGTAACGGTTTTGTACCGTGGAACAAGACCGAGTGGGATTTCCATGGCGGATCAAACAGGGGGTTGCGTGAGGCAGGACCTGAAGTTGCAGTGCAGCAGCAATAGCTCGGCGAATGTCCAAAACGATAAGTTTTATCAAATGGATAGCATGAGGTTGCCAGAGAATGGTCAGAATTTAGGTGTCGGCAAGTGCTGAAGATTGTGCATCAGCTTGTTTGAACAATTGCTCCTGTAATGCTTACTCATTTAGCAGTGGATGTCAAGTGTGGTATGGGAATTTGATTTTAATCTTACAGGAGCAATACAATGGATCGGAATGGAGGGAACCCTCTACCTTCGGCTAGCAGCCTCGGAGCTGCCAGATTCCACCAGCAAGAAGGAAAGGTTACTGGGGCTGTCGTCGGTGCGGTTGCGGGCTTTAGTAGTTTGTGTCGCCGTCGCCTGGGTGCTGATTTGGAGGCGCCGGAAGAGGCGGATGATTCGTGCTTTCGCAAGCGCCAGTAGGGAGAGCTCTGGTGCCATTCAGATACAGTGATTTGCAGTATTTCACGAAGAACTTCTCCCGGAGAAACTGGGAGGAAGGCGGCTTCGGTTCGGTCTTTAAAGGTTTGTTGCCTGAGATTCAACCGCCATAGCTGTAAAGAAGCTCGAAGGCCCTGAGCCAGGGAGAGAAGCAGTTCCGGACCGAGGTGAGCACACGATTGGAACAATTCAGCATGTCAACCTCGTTCGCTCTTCTTGGGTTTTGGCCTCTGAGGGAGCGCCAAAAGGTTGCTGAGTTTACGAGTTCATGCCAAAGGGTTCTCTGGATACTATGCTGTTCCAGAACACTTCCATGGTCTTGGATTCTGGAACACAAGGTACCGAATTGCTCTCGGAACTGCCAGAGGATTAGCTTTATCTCCACGACAAGTGCAGGGACTGCATCATACATTGTGATATAAAACCAGAGAACATACTATTGGATGCGTCCTTTTCGTCCCAAAAGTGGGAGACTTCGGTCTAGCAAAGCTGGTAGGCCGGGACTTCAGCCGAGTGTTGACTACCATGAGAGAGAACAATAGGCTATCTTGCTCCTGAATGGGTAAGGGGTGTAGCCAACTATCACTGCCAAAGCTGATGTGTACAGCTATGGGATGATGTTTTTCGAAATTATATCTGGCAGGAGAAACACTGGGCAGACTGAGGACGAGAGAGCTACATTTTTTCCTATATTAGCTGCCAAAAGACTTGTTCAAGGGGATGTCCAAAGCTTGTTAGATCGTAGATTGGGGAACGGTGCGAATATTGAAGAGCTCGAAAGAGCTTGTAAAGTTGCTTGCTGGTGCATTCAGGATGATGGAAGTTGTAGGCCAACGATGGGAGAGGTGGTCCAAATTCTCGAAGGCTTTGTAGAAGTTAACACGCCTCCTGTTCCAAGAGCTCTCCAAATTATTGCAGAAAGCCCGGCGAGCATAAATGTCTTCTGAGACTTGCCATCGAATCAAAGTTCTCAGGTTAAAAGTTCATTATCAACGAGTCCTATGGCTTATTTGATTCAGAGAAAGTAACTTTCAAATAAAAATAAAATATTTAAAAATTAAATTTTTAGACATAAAATATCTAATTTATCACATTTGATTGATCATGAGAAATAAGCATCTTTATGAGAAAGAATAAAGCTGTCACATTTGGTTAAACAGTTTCTTTCTCAGAAAAGTAGTGCAAAATATCAATTATATCATTTAGTTCTTAAATTTTTTTTTTTTCTATCTAATTTTTTTAACTTCTATATTGGGTTATAAAAAACTAGTCAAGAAATCAAGATACCCAAGGGAAATTCTAAATCAAGACAAGTTTTATATCAAGATATAAGTTGACACTTTGTAGATACGAAGCGTTTTTTTCTCTCCTCTCTCGTCCGTTGTATTTGGGAAAAAGATATACGATGGGAAAGTAGTATAATGCTTGTTTGGTTCACGGTAAAGAGAGAGCGTGGAATTTTGTTTCTTGCGAATTAGAATGTTTTGGTTCGTCCTTTCGGTAGATCCGATCCGTGGGAATACTCTATTCCTACGTGATTTGAATCCCTACATTTTATGGAAAATAAAATCCCATTGGTACCATGGGATTTACTTCTTTCCTTCATAGCATTAACGTACTTCCTTTTTCTTTCCAACATCTATCCTTCTTTCATCGTATACATTTTTTTTTCCAAATCGAAACGAGCGAGAAGAGAGAAAAACGCTTCGCTTCGCATCTACTCGGTATCAACTTGATCTAAAACCTTTTATCTTGATTTAGAATTTTGATAACTTAATTTTCTTAACCATTTTTTATAACCTCATATAGAAGTTAAAAAAATTAGATGGCAAAAAAAAAAAAATAAATTAAGAACTAAAGGATATAATTGGTGTGCTGAACTATTTTTTTAGGAAAGGAATTGTTCAACCAAACGATAACAGCCTTAATTCTTTCTCATGGAAAAAATACATATTTTACAATGATCAAGCCAAACGTGATAGTTCGGAATATTTTAATAATACACGGGAATACGGTAATTTCCCGTGATATCTTATTTCTATCTCAGTAAGTCACTTCTTTCGCTGAACCAAACTAAGAGGAAACGTGCTAACGATGTGAAAGTAAATCTCCACGTCTGGACCGATGGGATTTTATTTTTCATAAAATGCAGGAATTCAAATTACGTGGGAATAGAGTATTCTCATGGACGGACTTTAAAAGCGTGAACTAAATATTTTAATTTATTAAAAATAAAATTCTACGATCTCTTTTATTATAAATCAAACGAACCCTTAATATATAAAGAAGATGGCCGAAACTTTTTACGCTCCCACATACCTTTGAGTAAGTCCGCTATGTATTTTGTCAGATGCATTGCAAAGTAATAGCTTCATGCCACGCCTATTTCTTCTCCAATAAAATTGAAGTGTTGAATGTTTTGTAGCTCGGCCAATTACCACACTAATGATGGTCAAGGTGTCATATACCCATATATGAAATTCCATCCATTTCGTGTCCTCATGTAATTTAGTGAAGAAATAACTTAAATCCTCATATTTTCCCAAGTGATGTGGAATCGGAGAGTATTGTCCATACTTATTCCAATATGCAAGTTTTGTACCATATGGTTATCTTGGGATATGTTCTCTGGTATCGATTGCTGTGGGCGCTCCGATTGAGCGTTAATCTTAGCTGATTTATAGATAATGGAATTTGCAGGACGGCATGCGCAAACCCTTAATAATTCATTTCAGTATTTTTATGCAGTATCTCTTACGTTTCGTTCATTGAATGGTCACCCACCACCCCTTCCTTGTTCCTTGCAAATTTACAACGGAATGCTACTGAATGTCGTTGAATACTAGGACCAAGAAAAACAAGCAAACTTAAATCCCAAGAATGAGTCAAATGTACCCCAATTCTGCATGCGCCCTGATCCAAAACAAAGGCCGGATCGAGATTTTTAGCTGGTGCCCTAGTTTCATTTAGGCTGACTATATTAAGAATGAAATGCTAAGGATAATTTCATCGGAGACACTGAGGAAAGTCTCTGAACCAATGCAAGCCGTAGAATCGTACCTTTCTGAGCGTTAGCAAACTAAAGAGCTTTTGAATCGGTAACTTCAGATCCAGGGGCCTAGCACTAGAACATGGAAATATATAAGAAGGTTAACTTTCTTTGGTTGGTTGAATCTAAATTTTCTCTAACTTATGCCACGTTGAAATTTAAATTTCTATTGACGAACCTCTTTTTTTGATTGATATTACTTTTAGCTGATAACTGCCAGCTCCTGGAGTGTATATGGTCTTTTGCTTTTTACTGCATCTGAGATGGATATAACAAACCATGCATCATGTTCATATCCTAGAGTACAAATCTGACTGGCTGCCAAGCCGAGAGGAATGGAGGCTTTTACGGATTGCCATTCTACTTAATATTATGCAACTGAAACCATTGATTTTTGGAGCTTGTCTATGTAGACAGGTCCAGCATCCTTCTTGATGCCTAGAATTAAAAACAGTGAGTTTGAACTCATAAAAATGTTATCATACAAATGCTCATTTGTTTCATTATTCGAAAAGTTCATAGGTGAATTTCTCTCTTACCTAAAATAAGTGAGCTGAACTTTGCTTTTTTTTTTAGCGGCATTAGATGTTTGCTTTAGATCCAAATAAGAACATGAAAAAAGAAACATGTGCTGTAACTTCATTGATAAATATTTAAGTTCACCAAAGTTCTTTTCACTTGGAATAATTATTACTAAAATACATAATAGCTTAAATATACTCATCAAATATAGATACTAAAGATATCAGCATCTATTAGAGAAGAAAGACCTAAAAATTGCATTTGACATCATCTTCGGCGGATGGTTTGCTTTCATATTAAAAAAAAAAAAAAGAAAAATAATGCCATAATCAAAGGAATGTAAAGTGTGATTCTTTCCTTCTATAAATGAACAAAAATTTTAATTAAAAAAAATATTATTTAGATTTCTTAGCATGTTTAAGCCTTATCACTCTTGCCTGGTTGAGAGTCTAAATCTAATCAAATTTAATTTCTAATACCACATGATGCGGTTAATGTCAGTCCTATATAGCCCATGTTATCATCACAAAGCTGGCAGGCCCTCCAAATAAAGTAACATTGCACATGGGCTCCAAACCTATGCACGGGTCTTCCGTTTAACCACTGCATCAAGAGAAGAAGATATCATAAGAAAAGGATTTTTTTTTTTTTTCGTAAGTCGATTTTTTTCTATTATGATATTTAATAAATTTATAGTCATTTTGTTAGATATTTTTAAGCAGACTCTTCTTATTTCGTTACCTACTGCTTTGAAAACTAGAACCTCACATCTTAGAAGTGCTCTGCATCACACCAAGGGCAGCCATCAAATGTATGTCACTTTGAAAGCAGGGATAGAGAAACTCCTACTCTGCTGCCCAAATTGCTCACGACACAGTACCCTCCCATTCTGCCGCCCAAATTGCAAAGAGAGCCTGCATATTAATGAGCAGAGATGTCTGAATATTGAAATGCCTCGTATCATCTATACATGTTACCCTTAAAAAAATACAAAATCTAAGGGCCTATTTAATTGTGAGAAACAATTTTCTATTCTTCACCTTCAATTCCCATCTCTATCTACAATTTTCCTTTCCTATAAGAATTTTAAAAACACATATATTTGTTAAAAATAAAAAATTATTTTTTAATAAAAAAATTAAAAAGATAAATCATCAAGGATGATTGGAGGTGGAGGTATGGTGACAGATGGTGAAGGAGATGGTAGTAAGAGTTGATCGTGCAGATATGATGGCGATGGTGATGAATCATACAGATATGGTAGCTAACAGTGGATGGTAGAGATAGTACTGATAGTAATAGAGGATGGTGAAGGTATGATGTCGATGGTGGTGATGCTGAAGGATGGTGATGGTAAGTGATGAAGATATGATGATAGCAATGAGAGCGTTGAGGGTATATTGGTAGTGGTGGAGTTACGATGGTGAATAATGAAAAAGATATGAGTAGTGAAGTTATAGTGGTAGTGGAGGATAGTGAATGGTAGCGATAGTGATGATGTGTGACAAAGAATGATTCGTGATTGGTGGAGAAGGTATGGTGATGAAAGGCATAAAAACATATTACTTTATTTTAAGAAAAAAATAATAGAAAACAAACAAAAAATAGTTTCTAACTTAATGCACTTCGAAAAAGTTGAAAAATATAATGTGTGTTTGTTTTCTAAGAAAAGTCTCATTTTATATTCTCATTTTTATAAAATAAAACTGCAACAATGAGTTTGATAAATAAAAATAAAAATATTTTTTTAAAAAATATAATTTTATAATGATAAAAAATTTAAAATAGTTTTAAAATATTTTTATTATTTTTTATTAAAAAAATAGAAATAAAGAACGCAGAACTTGAAAATAAGTATTCCCGAAAAGCTGCACTTATTTCAAGAGGAAAAGTTAATTGCAATGATGAGACTTTAAGATATGTCAAGCCTTTAGACATACCATGACTAAATATCAAAATAACTTGTAGCATCTTCGTTTTCCTTTGAGGTCCTCGGCATCTTATATTTCTGGAGAAGAAGCTGAGGGCAAGGCTAAGGAACGCTACGACGAACAGATAAGCTCTAGGATATTTCTAGTACGGCAGTGATGTCACATTTCTCTTTTGGCCCAGTAAATCAGGGGGCTCATCCCAAGAAGGCTTGGATCAGCCAGCCCATTTCTAAAACCCATCTCTCTCCATCTTCTTTCTCTGAACACTCCCGTACCGCCGGCCACCACCCGCCGACACCTGCCACCGCGTGGCCGACCAGCGGCAGGGGTGGCGGGAAGGGAGGGGTGGGCCGGATTGGGGTTGGCGGAGAGGGCATAAGACCCCCAGATCCTCCTCTTTGCCCCTCCACGCCCCCTCTTTTCATTCTCTTGTCTTCCTTCCCCCACCTCTTCTCCCTGGGTAGAGCTTGCCGGAGCTGGTGGCCTTGATGCGAGGCCTTGCGGGAGCTCCGAAGGGCCGCAGCGAAGAAGCCAAGCCGGGTACACAACCGCGATCGTTTTCCCCTGTTTCTGCTCGTCTCCTCTGTTTCTGGGGGTCCATGCTTGGGTTCCCCGTGCTGGTCGTCGCCGTCGGCCTTGGTGGGACTCCGGTAATCCTCTCTTCCTTCTTGCTCTGTTTCTGGGTTTTTCTTAGCCGTGAATAGGGATCATGTTGGCTTCCTTCCGGCGGCCACTCCGGCGATAAGGTGTCGCCGGAGTGCGGAAGGTTCAAGCGAGGGTCGGCCAGTGCGCCGCCGCGCTGCCGGGTGGCGGCTAGGTGAAGGCCGAAATAAGCGGCCTTGTGGGGGGTGTCTTTGGCCTCCGGTCGGCTGGGATTACGCCTGGAGGAATCCCCACCCTTGCTGAGATCGTCACACCGGGGAGGGCAGGTCGGAGCCCGGGGGGGGGGGGGGGGTGGTCCGCCGTGGCCTTGCGGTGGTTGGCCATGGAGGCCAGCCGATGGAAGGAGCTTGGGGGCTCCGTGAGGATGAGTCGGCTTGTGCTGCTTTGGGCTGGAGACCGCACCAAAGTCCAGCAGATCTCCTGGACCTTGAGCCAAGTTTTCCGGTTTAGGTTCATCCTAGCCATCTCAAAGCTATCAGGTTAATTTCATGTTAACCAACACAGGTTAGGTTGAACCCCAATAGACGTGTGAACGTGACCCAACTCAATCAGGT